>CAKNWW010198495.1:0-11886 GCA_932074435.1 Andricus kollari
TCCGATTGACTGCTCCGAATCTTAATACCACTTCCGGTGGAAGGTCGAGGATCGGACAGCTTCCGGATGCTCTACAAGGTCGGCGAATCTTGTCAGGTTGATTCCAACCAGATAGAAATGTGCATAATCGGAATCATCAGAAGTTGTAAAATTTGGAAAGAACCTTCTCTTTATGTTTGGAGATAATTTCTTCCGCTCCTTCTCCTTCGATAATTTTATTTCACTTTTCGTTTGAGAAGCTTCCTGAATTTGAAAAAATCTTCAAGTCAAGATTCAAATATCTTTTGCGACATAAAAATTCCCCTCAAATTTTGGGTATTCTTGAGAATGACCAAATAAAATTTCTCTCTTCTCAACTTCCTTAAGGTTCTTCAATTATCTTCAAGAAGTCTTCCAGTGTCAAATTTCTCTTTTGTACTAAGAAACTTGTAACTCCACTAAGATGAGTTCTCTCACTTACTGCCACTCGTTCCTCTAATATAATTTCGAAAACCACTGAAAAATTTTCTGTTGACGAGATCCAAAAATAGTTTTCCACCAATTACTGAAGAGAAAAAAAGAAAAGAAAATTGATGAATTCATTGGATGAGAGAATAAAATCACTCGATCACTTGGTACCGGAAGAATTGGTTCACCAACGTTTGATGAATGAAGGTTGAGGTTTTACGAGGCGGAAGTAAACAAACCTCGACTCAATGATCACTCCTGATGGGATTTAATCAATTTAATCGATGGGTTAAAGTCAACAATGAAAATTTTAACGGCTCATTCAATTATGTTAATTCAAGTCCAGAGCATATGTAAATGAAAAAAAAGAAAAAAATTGGGAAGAGGAAGAGATGTAGTAACGCGAACCGGGTACAAAAAAGAGCGAGAAGAGGAACGGCTGACGGCCCACTCTGTACTGAGGTGCGCGACTCAGCCGACCACGTTGGTCCCCACTCTGGTTGATATTACAGTATTCCACACACCTGCGAGGTGCCACTCGACGAGGTCGTAGATATGATTCCATAGTCGCCTGGATGATTGTCATAACTATAACGAGGCCTAAGAAAAATAGTCTAATCTTTCTTGTTGAGCGAGGAATAATTATTTTGAGTTGAGAAAAGAGGCTAAATTAAGACATTTAAGTGTAGGTATAAACCGAGATAAACTATAAAATATAAACTATAAAGTTGATTAGTTGAGTTTAATAGTGATTGGAGATTCTTACGTAAAAGAAGGAAAGATTTAATAATGTGTTTTGATATTCTGTGTAGATTTGTGTAAAATGTTGCGTAATGGACGAAATTAGAAGAGAGTGGTATCTTTGCGAAAAATAAATATTGTATAAAATTGTAAAATGGTAATGAGGGGTTCCAAGAAGTTTTTAATGAGAGAGAGGAATTCATTTTTGAAATAGGTATTACAATTTTAAGAAAATTATGCCCTTATACAGTATAATAAGACTTCTAGTCTTTCTGAATTCATTACGATTAACAGTGGATTTATTTGCATTAATTTATAAAGCAATAATAATATTGTATTACTTTTGAGGTTGAGTGTACAACTTGGACATCCAAAAATATCCTGATATGTACATTTCTATATTGTTAGAAAAACATTTCAAATTATTTGAAATTAATCAACTAATGCAAATTACTAATGCTGTTTCTAAAAGATAAAATTAAGGATGTGCACCTTTGTACATTTCAACCTCAAAATAAATAATACTTTATAGTGCCCGATACAAAAGCTGTAAAATTCCGTAACGGTAGACTTATAAAATCGACAAAAATAAATAGTCTCATTGTTTATTTAACAATAGCTGTTCGACATTACGTGAATTTGGCTTTATTCTAGGAAAAATTGTAATTTTAATTATTAGATTGGATGATCAATAGTTAATGTTATGATTGTAAAATATTAATTACTTTTGAGGTATGCTGTAATCCGTATTATACATGCATGTACATCCGTAAAATTTGTTTCCTCTGTCTTAGATCGAATTTAGTCACTTTTTGAATATCTAAAATACTTTTTATACAGTAAGAAATTAATATTAATCATTAGAAAATTATAAAAAAAACATACTTCTAAGTTTGTGGAACAATCCCTTTGACGTATTTGTTGTTAAGCAACTGAAATTTCTTGGCATGCTTTTAAGAATCTTTGTTGCATAATTTCTTATAGATTTTTAAAAATATCTCGGATATATGTTCCGAGAGGTAAAATTTATGACTTAATTTCATACTTAAATTATTTTAAGAAGAAAAAATGAACTTTCTACAATAATTATTTCGACGAGCTAAAATTTCACTAGTGCGCCCATTAAAACACGTTGGATCGGAATTATAATTTAAATGCAGAATATTAATATTTTAATATTAACAATTTGTAAACTCTATATCTTATTTTTTACATCAAATCAGTTCTTTACCAAATGAGATTTGTAAGAAAGATGATATCACTTTCACGACTGACGTCGACTTTTACATCGCTTTGATATGAAATGAGTTATCTGCATCTTATAGAATAAACTGCAGTTCATTCATAATAAAATCTGTAAACCAATGTGTTTCGATATAAATCGTACTTTCTAACTTTTAGAAATAACATCAATATTTCTTAATACTGGATATGTAGTATTATTATAGAAAATTGGTCTTGAGAGAAAACTAGAAACATTTTTCCAGATTGATAAAGAATAATATTAAGTTCCCTCCGTAAGATAGTTACTGAAAATATTCACATATGTATTTAAAATCAACAAAAAATATTTCAGATTTTTTGACATATTATATTGACCTTTGAAGCATATTCATGTTTTGCTAACCCATAAGTATTTTTCTGTATGAAAATATACAAAAAAAAATAATTTCACGGAGCTCGCATCATTAAAATTGCTTGGTATAAAAAAGGAAGCGGAACCTCCTCTCAAATTTAGGAATAAAGTTGGACTCCTTTGTAATTGAAAGATTTTAATAATAAAAATCTTAGAAATTAAAAAAATGTATAAGAGCTTAAATATTCTGTACGTTAAAACATGAAATATGATGTTTTATTTCATTTTATTTCTTGCTTTTATATGATACTTAAGCACAACAATCATACTAATTAAGTATTTTTAAATTCTGATGAGATTCGAGTAGTTTATTTAACATAATGAATAAAATTAGAAGGGAATGGTTAATTCTGCAAAATTTACGAAAGATGGCTACTCTCCAATTATTTTTGTAATAAAAGAAAACTATCCCAACCAGGGGCTACCCCTGGTTGGGTTTCATGGTCGGGAGCCGCCCGGTTACCGGCCGGGCCAACCCTGGTTAGATTTCATTGTCGGGAGCCGACCGAGCACTGGTCAATATACTTTTTTTTTATAGAAATTGCACATTTTTTAAGAGCCGTGATATTATCAAAGACGCACTTACGGATTTATTAGATCAGTGAAACAGAATTTAGCTTTTTCAAATTCTTGAAAAAAAAAACAACATTTATGTCTTCCCAATGTTTTAACTTATTAATTAAAACTGGTATCGATTCTGCAATATGTATTAGCAGAATTGTTACAATTTTTACAATTTTTACAATTTTCTGTTTTCAGAAAATTTTCACTTTGTACACTTTCAAATTTACCGCCATGCCTACTGCCTTCTGCGCCTGGCGTCGGCGTAGACACTTGCAAGTTTCAGTTTTTCACCTTGAACGAGAATGCAAGTTGCATTCATGTCGCGTCGTCTCCGCGAAGTTAACAAATAAAACCGGGTACTAAAATCAACCTTATTTCAGTAATCAGTTTGAAACCCCCACTTGATGCGCCGGTTACCATTCCTACACGGGATCATGCGATAATATAATTTAACCAAAAGTGGGATTCAATTGAAATTTGAAAGCCTTAGAATTTTCGTCAATAATAATTTTACTTTTTAATAGAATCTCAAAAAAAGCTTAGTATAATGTAGTAATCAATTATTTTACTAAATTCTAAGTAAGTTTGTAAGTTCTTATAAATGAGACATTTATTTTAAGCAGAATACTAAGGACTGATTAAAACCGAAGTTAATTGATTATATTTTAATTTAATAAAACTAAACAGTAGTTCTAAAATATATTTATAATAAATAAAAATATACTTTGTCGTATTTCCTCACATCAACACATAACCAATCAGTTAAATCTCGTGAAGCTATTTCTGCATGAACGTGAGAACATGAGATAAAATAAATTTTTTTTCTTTACGATCTTGCTCCCACTCAGAAAATCCAATAAAAACTTTGTATAATATAATAAAATTATAATACCCAAATAATCGATGATGTAATACTATAATTGCATTCATTAAAGAAAAGGCAGTCACGAAGCAGAATTATAATGTAATTTTTACAGCAGCTTATTTAAGTGAAAGGGTTAAAACAATCTTACGCTATAAAATAAAATTATAAAAGCAGATAGTTTTAGTGGAATTCTTAAAAGCAATTAGGCAAATAAATTTATCTTACATTTTTTTTTTAATTTTAATTTTTATATCACGCAGTAATTTATATTCTCTATACAGAATCATCAATTATTTTTACAAAATGTATAATTCTAAGAGATATTTGAAAAATTTGTTGATCGTTCAATCAACATAATTTGATACTTCAAAATGTATGCCTGTGCATTAATCCATTTATTATTGACGAACCTCTTCTCAAGATTTTTATAAATTTTCTTAAAAGCTGTTCGTGCATTGAATTTATATAAAAAAAAAAGATAAAACGAGAGTGCGTTTTGTGATGAAAACATTGCGCAGTAGATCGAAAGAAACCTGCAAGGTGTCTAAGACATGTGGGAAGACGTTGTCCTGAATCACAGGTCGCACATGAAATTTCTGCCCACGCGAATTACGTCGCTTTCATTTGAATTTTATTCTAATCGAAACATCGAAAGTCCACATGGTTTCAATGCCGTGAATCATGTGCAAACATCACACCACATCGCCTTCTGCATTTGAATGAACAAACCCTTATATGAAGAGAGCCCCCTTTCCCATAAACAATCAATATTTAAGAAACCGAAATTGATTTTGAGTAAATCATGCAAAATCAATGGTAATCATCGTGAAGAACACAACTCAATATTTCACTCGAAAAAAGAGGTAATATTTCTCTGTGAAGAATAAGAGATTGCGAATAGAGTGAATACAAAGTGCAATAATACGACTGTCCTCTGGGAAATTAACGATTTGTTTTTAATGAGAATATAGAGTTTTTATTTGCAATGCGATGATATTTTGAGTTTGAGAGAATTTATTCTTATGAATTTCTGAGTTTTTAAAAGTAGTTTTTCAATTACATTTTGTTAGGAATAAAACATTTTTTGCGTACAATACCTACTCTCTAAATCTGAATTATTAAGCTGATATTGGAATAGTAGGTACATATTTTGTAACGAAATCAGAAAGTGCAATCTTATACTAATATTAATTAGTAGTCGCTTGAGAGATCATAAAAAAAAGCTCAGAATTTTCTAAAGAGTAGTAGTAAGCGTATACTTAATAAGACCAATATAATTAACCTATCATATCACAACATTTGAATAATTATATGAATCTAAAGTATATCCCGGTCTCCAAACATTTTTCCAAGTCATAAAAATTAAACCTTTCATACCTGAACAAATGTACAATTTAAATATTGAATACTCAGCTACAAATTCCAAACATTACAACTCTTCTAAATTTAAAGTTTTTGAAATAAAAATTAATAGTATAGTACCTCTCTGCGGTAAAGGCGTGTCTAACCCTACTTGTGATGTAAGATATTTTATTCGAAATCACCATTTTATGAGACTGTACAGCCCCCAGAAAAGTGAGCGTTTAAATGCCTCTTTACCGAAATGGTCCGAGAACGTCCTATGAAGTGAATGTTTTTTGATAATGATGATGATCACTTCGAATATTCTTCTGTTTTGTTTTCTCCATCTGTCAAATTTCCCGAAGGCCAGCTCATATTTATCCTTAGATTTTTGCGGTACTAAATCTTGCTTTGCTTCTTTCACTTCTTCATTTGTGTTGAGGGGTGGCATTCTGGTTGTTTTTTCCATGATTTTTAATGTACGAAGATTTACATGTATAACACTTTGCGGCGTAATTGCTGATAATTGAAGGTTTCACGGATTCTATTGTTGTAGATGAAAACATACGATTGATGTGGGAGCTATCTGTTTGAGCTGTGATTGGTAATTTCATGTGCCGCGAGATTTGGAAGTATAGTTCGTTCCGAGGTAAAGTTTGACACCCAAAGATATAAATTTTCAACAAAAAAGTTTAATTTTCATCACAAAAATATGAATCTTCTACCTAAACTATCAAGCAAAAATGGAATAGTTACATTTGCAGTTCAAAAATTATTTTTAACTAAATAAAAACCAACATTCAACAGAACAGTAAAACTTTCAACCAAAGAAATGAATTTTTCACTCAAATAATGAGTCTTCAACCACAAAAATATATTTAAAAAAAAAATGTAACAAAAACGTTGAATTTTTAACCGAAAAGATTCGACACTTTTGAGTTTGACTGTATAGAAATCCTTTATATTCTGCTTTTTATGTGTTAAAATAGTATTTTTAATTAACTTTCATAAACAAATTGGTTTAGCAGTAAAAAAAATTATGATATTTTTAAATTAGTTTTCAAATTAATCTAGGAATGACACTATTCATACTTTTGGTCTGGGAGTGCAAAATTATTTAAGGATAATTTTGAGAAATGCGACTGATTGAGAAGTAAACCAAAATGATGTTAGTTAATAAGTTTTCAAATGTGACCAAATTTTAGCCTCCAGAATTTCCCAAGTTAAGTATATAATTGCACCAATAAATTAAAGTAAGTAAAATAAATATAATGTAAAATATAGAAAAATATACTGACAAATTTTCCATAAAATTTCACATAAACTTGAACATTTATTCTTCAAATTTCAACTTTTTAAGTCAAATTACATATCGTTGAAATCGTTATAATTCGTAGATTTCGAATATTATATTTATAAATTCCAAGTGCTAAATTAAAAAAATGTTATATTCCGCATTTTAGTTCTCATTAGGTACAAAGGACTCCCGCTGACCAGGATCGACGGCAGCAGTTCGGCTGAGTGAAGGGAAGTTGTGTTGTGTGGAACCGTTCGCAAGTACCCAGGGTGGAATTGAACATCGCCCTATCATCGGCCTACCTAAACGTTCACTTTTCTGGGCGCGCAATGGGCTCATAACATGTTGGTTTCGAATAAAGAATTTTTAATTCATAAAACAATTTTATCACACTTTTTGGAACTTAAGGTTCGTTTCTCTTGCCTGAAAAAAGCTTAGGTTCTATCCTAATATCTTGAGAATAAAAAAATGAACATATGATTATATATTCAGAAGTGGAGTGGGATTCATCAACCGCTCCGACTAAAGTCTTGCAGATCGACCCTAAAAGCCGTTAAAACCAATTTTTTCGAAAGAGATTTTTCAAAAAATATGAAAGTTTAAAAAGATTTCCAAGGACTTCAACAGATTTCAAGGGATTCAAAGGATTTCAACAGCTTTCAAGAGAATTCATCGAATTTTCCAGGATTTTAATTATTTTAAGAAAAGTTCAAAGTTTTTAAATGTTTTAAAGAATTTTAAAAGATTTTAAAGATTTTACGGCAGTCCAAAAATATTGCACAATAATTATGATTTAATGTTATTTCAAGGGCTTTCCAGAGATTAAAACAAAAATCATGGGATTGAAAGGAATTTCCTAAACTTCATAAGGATTTAAAAATATTTCATAGGATTTAGAAGGTTTTAGGGTATTTTAAACGCTCTGAAGGTATTTCAATCAATTTTCCAGCATTTCAAGAAACTTTACTGTATTTCAACTGAGTGTAAAGATTTGAAGTGACTTTATAATATTGCGAGGGGTATGAAAAGGACTTTCATAGGATTTAAGGAATTGTAATAGGGTTTCCATGATTTAAAGAGTTACATTTTTGTTCTAATTTTAAGGACTACTTTTTTTAATTTATATTAAAAGAGTCATAAATCGTTGAAGACGATTTTACCTGCACAAAACCGCATTTGAAAATTCAGAAACTTCAAAACAAATATTTGCGAATTTAAACTTTTGAAGCTAAACAACTTTAGTTTCAAGACCTCAAAAACTAAACTATTTCAGAAATGTGCATTCAAAACTATAATTTTAAATTGAAATTTTAAACATTATAAAAATTATTAGAAGGTATCATATCACGCTGTATCAAATGATACTCAAAGTGATTGGATACATTTTATTATTAAAAAATTAGCGTTTCTAAAGTTTTCACCGTGAAAAATGTGTAAACAATTTTTAATTTAAAATGTTTACATGTTATTTTTGTTTTACTACGCATTGTTACTTGAAAAAACGAGCAAAAGTGGACATTATTTTCAAACTTGCTGTGAATTAAATCTCGGGTGTTTCCACTGTGTTGCTATTAACAATATAATGAAGCTCATTCGATGAGCACTTTCCTTCATCATTATGATTATTTAGTCAATATATTTGCTCCTCATAAAGGAATTCAAAATAAAAAAATCTAGATGGGTCAATCAAAATGTTTCGAATCAAGAGCCTCTTCAACATATTCTTACATGAACTTTAAATTATGTTAATGAAAAAAGTTTTTCTGTTTAAAACAGATTTTTCAAATTATATGAATGACCATAACTTCCTTACTCTTCAATAAATGTATTAATATTGTAGGTCAATCGATTCGTTTCGAAGCAAGGAATCTTTTTATACTTGCATCAACTTTGAATTATGTTAGTGTAAAAAATATTAGTATAAAAACCCCATTTTCAAAATATTGTAAAGTGCTATAAAGGAAGGTAATAAATATTTTTATAAATCCTTCAGTCAGTTTTGAAATATTAGTGGTGAATATATGTACAAATACATCCGGACAATTGTTCAGAACATTGTATTAAACATTTTTCAATTGAGGAACGTTCAATTAAATGAATTAAATTTTTTCGACATTATTACCATTACAAAGCTTCCTCTATATATGAGGTAGGAAAAAGAGGTAAAGATACTGAAAATACTCAA
Source organism: Andricus kollari (assembly GCA_932074435.1). Lineage (NCBI taxonomy): Eukaryota > Metazoa > Arthropoda > Insecta > Hymenoptera > Cynipidae > Andricus > Andricus kollari. The sequence continues at coordinate 9,077 of CAKNWW010198495.1, forward strand.
AAAAGTATAAAAAAGATGTCTTGAGCAAAGATAGTGAGAAAAGTAGCAAAAAAGTGTCTTGTTATTTATGAAAATATATTGCAAATTTTGTATTAAATAGATTATTTTGCCAAGTTAATCCAGATTTATCCGATGATTATGCGAAAATCTCCTGAGTAAGCGATGAACGTACGAGTATACAATAATTATGCTTTCGGATCCCTACTATCTAAATCTCAATTAGTTAAATTAAACTAATTGTTAGTTACGCTGACTTCTTGCTTCACCAATTAATGAAAGTTGATTAACGATCAGATAATTAAGTAATAACTAAATGAAGCAGTGATTGATTTTTTGCTTTTCAATTAGTCACTTTGAACTAATTCAGGAGGGTATAAATTCAAATCGTTAAAACCAAAAACTACTTTCTCATATAATAAAAAAATATATATAAAGACTTTAAAAATGCTTTTAACCATAAAACATTTTCGGTTTATTAGGGAAAAATAAAGAAGCAAATATATAAAAATGAACACACAGAAAAGTCTCCAGATTTTCTGTTCTGTTTCGTAGTATTTATATGTCATAGAACAAAATATATTACATAAAAAATGAATATTAACATATGCTCACAGTTTGAACACGGTTTCTAGCTAAAAAATTATGTTGATTCAACGTTATGTCAGCCAAGTCTTAAACTGAGGAGTAAGCGTCGAACAAAAAGTTATAAATAAATTCTTGAAAAAATTGAAATAATGATTGTTTCTGTATGTTTGGAATATCATCAATTCGATTGTTCAACTTAAGTTAGCTACTAACAATTTTTTTCTTCTCGGTTTTAGCATTTATCCATGAAATCAAACGTATTAAAAAATTAACTTCCGCCTACACTGTTAGAAATATCTGGTTGAATTTTCAACCACATGTGGTTGAAGTTTTATACAATTACCGTTGTTGAAAATTCAACCATATGTAATTGAAATTTCAACCATGCAGTTGAAATTTCAACCACATGTAATTGAAATTTCAGTAACGAGAAAAATTTTTTTTCGGCACAATTAGTGCATTTCAAGGCATTTATAGTTTTTCAAAAATCTTAAAGAAGACCCATGAAGATTCCTGAAAAATACTGTGCTTTGAAATTCACTAACTGTACCGAAAGAATTCTGATAAGGATCAGTGAGTTATTTCGTACGTTTGTGTGGTGTGATCCATGAGATTAACAAAGTGCATATAATATTTAGGAAAATAAGCAGCTTTAAAGAAGAAAAGCAAAAGGTCCGTTGGAATTATATTACCATAATGAGTTGCGCGCCCAATCAAACTTTTCAACACTCGCTTTTGTAAACATAACCTAAAAAAGCATACAGCAGTTAGTACCAATAGTCTGAATGAAATTTTCCCATTATGATAATATTAATCCAACGTACCTTTTGTTTTCAACTTTTCCTGAATATTATATGTCCTTGATTAATACAAACGTACGAAATAACTCCTCGTGGGACTTTGTCTCGTTGGGCTCTGGCCTGGACAGAAATATGAGGGCAACATTGTGTATCCGCAAACGTCTTATTGAATTTTCAACTACATTTGGTTGAATTTTATTTCAACTCCGTGGATGAACGAGATTTCAACCACAAACGTGGTTGAAAAGTGGTTGAATTTTCAACATATTTCTAACAGTGTACAGATTCATTAAGTACATATTATAATTCAAACTTGTTAAACATGTAAACACTGTTTAAAATTCATTAATATTTTTTTATATTTCTTTTATAACATATAAATTTACGAAACTTTAAAATTTTTATTTCTTTAATTGGAAATAATGTAATCATGCCATACAAATTATCTTTAGATTTCATATGTAAACAAGAAATTGTTTTATATCAATATAACATGAATAACACAGGCCGACAAAATCGGCACCCAAAGACCGGACTGCAGGTGACCCCGAATGATTTTGATTTGATGTACTAAAAAGAAATCCATTCTCCAAGTTTTTCATATATGTCAGAATTTCGTGATATCCAGACCCTAAAGTGAAAATAGGCGTTTTTCACCCATATTTCAAACAGTATAACACGATCAGCAATGTCTCTTTTAAACTACTTATGCCATCTTTTAGTACTCCTTTTTACCGTGAATTTCCAGTTTGGATCATCATCAACCGATTCTTTTTCTCCGAGATATAGCACAATAACCATTTCAGTTCACACTGAAAAACTAGGAAAGTGATCCGCCATCTTGAATTTAGCAAATCTGAGCTTAAATTCGGATTCAGCAAACTCAAAAATTGTTAGGCACCAAACCCTTTATCAATCGAATAACACAATAATTTTATTATAGCTTTCTTCGCCTTCTTTGTAAGTTTTTCACTGTGAAACTGAAATGGTTAATGTGCCATATCTCGGAGAAAAAGAATCGTTTCGGGATGATCCAAACTGGAAATGAAAGATCAAAAGGAATAATAAACGATGGCATGAGTAGTTTTAATAAAATAAATTGCTGCTCGTGTTATACTGTTTTAAATATGGCTGAAAATGGCCATTTTTCACTTTATAGGGCTAGGATATCACGAAATCCTGACGTATAGGGAAAATTTGGACAACGGATTCGTTTTTAGGACATTAAAATCCGTCGGGGTTACCTAGTCCGGCCTTTGGATACAAAAAAAGTTAACTGTTGTCGGCCTGTGTAATCAGTGAAGTATGCCTTTACTGAATGAAAAGTGAATAAATCCATTTTCAAGCTACAATATATCCTTAAATATTGGGAAATTAACTGGGATTTATCACGCTTGTTCGCTTACTCCTCAATTATAACGACAT
>CAKNWW010198527.1:0-13596 GCA_932074435.1 Andricus kollari
TTGACTTTGTGATTATTAAAAATATCATAATATAAGTAATTAATTATAATATAATAAGGTTTAAAAGATTTAATATTAAATTTGAAATTATACCTACCTATAAGTTAATAAAAGTACGAAGGATGTCCGGAGAACATTATATAACTTCAAGACGTTTTCATATGACATCTTTACGATATTAAACGTCTTAGAGACGTAGTTTGGACTGACAATGATATCCTTGGGACGTTCATGGTTTCGTGTCCACTGGAGTTTGTCTATTTAATATGCACAAATGATAATCGCACTTGTGATGGCGATATGAGACACATTGTGCACGCACTCATTTAACCGACACTTAATCCGGCAGGATGAAGGCGATATGCGTATATAATGAGTCGCATGGCGTTACCCGCACGACGAGCGAGTAATGTGCGTCGCATGCTTGTTATCTGGATAGTTATAATTACCTGCATATTCCCCCAGATTTTTTTAAGAATATTCTGAATGTGTAACTTTTTTCATCAATTCCTTACAGCTAAAACAAATTGAGAATATTGAATATTGTTTCATTGAAAAAACGTTTCTGCAGATCCCTAAGCATGCAACTAATTATTTTCGTTTTCCGATTTCAATTTTTTTTCAATTGAAGACGCTCTAATCCATATTCATCGCATATTGAGTAATTTTTAATATTTTTAATATTAATATCGAAAATTTCAAAGTCGTCAGATATTTAAGTTTCGGTGATTTTAGAAGTTCTGGACTTTTAAGCCTTTCTAGTCAGGAAAAATAGAGCTATAAATTACAACATAATTCAAATTTCAGATGATTTGCAATTCCCAAGAGTTTTGAAAGTTTCAAAATTTTGATATTTTTAGAAGTGATAAAAAACTCTTGAAATCTTGAAGAATATTTTCAAAGTTTGCAAATCTCTATACATATTTTGTACATAAGTGCTCAAGCTTTGAAAATAGTAGAAAATTTGGAATTTCAAATTGTCCAAGCTGTGAACGAAAAAGTAAGCTATGAATAAAAATCCTCAAATTTCGGAAGTTTTGAAAATTCAGATGTTTTTAGATATGCCCACTTGAACATCAATGAACTTTTAAAGAATCTTGAAAGTTTTGCTATTATTAGATTCCTAGGGATTTTAGGATTGCATGGTTTGAAAGTATTTTCAAGTTTTGAGGTTTTGAAGTTACAAAAGGTGCAAATTCTGAAAGTTTTTGAGCTTCGAAAATGTTAGAAATTTTGAACTTTTTGTGCTATACATGAAGAAAATGATGGAACTTTATATGTTTTAATACATTTTGTGCGTTATTAATGTTTTAAAACTTAGATATTTTTAAAAAATGATGAAAATTTGTTAAACTTCACAAGAATCTCAAAGTTTAAAGATTCTGAAATTCTAGACTCTTCAAGTTTTTGCGTATTTCAAGTTCTGCATGTTCTGCATGTTCTAAGGTTTCGTGGTTATAGAAATTTGAAAGTTAATGGATGATTTAAGCCCTGACTGTTGTAAAGCCTTGTGAATTCAGCAGTTGAGACATTTTTAAAGTTTTTCAGTTGCCGAATATTGATTTTTTAGCAATATTTGAATTCTGAAGTTTTTATGACATAAGTCTACAAAAAATGTTTTGAATAAGCTCAATAATTCGGAAGTTCGGAAAGTTTTTGAGCTCAAGAAATTTCAGAATTTAAGTCTGAAATGTAGAGCTTCTTATGCTCTAATTTCAAAATTTTCTAAACCTTCGAAAAACCTCTAAGTTCAAAGGTTCTGATGTGCTAAGGTTCTAGAACTTCGCAAGTTTTTTAATGATTCGAGCTCATAATGTTCTGAAACGTCGGCAATTTTGGAGTTTTAAAGTTGTACAAGTTTTTAAGTTTTCTCATATTGAAAGTTTTAAAAAGTCAAAGTTTTAAATTTTGGGTATTTTTACAAATTTAAGAACACGTTTAAGTTTTTGAAGAATCTTGAAGTTTAAAAGTTCTAAGGTAGCAAAAATTAAAGAGTTCTCGAATGTAGCGGTGATTGTGTGTTGCTCAATTTTAGTGAATTACAGTGAGATTTGAGGTGAGTTAATGGGCAGAGTGTGAAGGAAGGGATTTGGGAGTAAATGATTGAATGTTCAAAATAATAGAAGTGAAGAAGTGAGTGATATTTTAAACGTTTGAGTCTATTTTGTGTAGCTTGAGAGGTTAGTTTGTCTGACGCGTGGAGCAGGGTGGAGAGACCGGTGCAACCCAGTAGCAGAGCCAGGGCAGGATAGGTAGAGAAAAGCACGAAAGAAGACAAGGTGGCAGGGTGAGGTAGCAAAGTGAAGACAGAAGTTACGCAAGTTGCATAGCGCGATACACAAGTGTTCTGTACACCGAAGCGTGATGAAAAAAGGGGAAAGTAAATATAAAAAAACAGTAGAAAGGGAGAGATCGAGCGCGGAGTGTTTTGGTTCAATCGAAAGGTTTGTGAATAGGAAGAGGGACAGGGTGGAGAGAGGAAGTAGTGAGGATAAGGTAGAAGTAGGATCCACCCTAAAAAATTAGCAAATGTACAGAACGCCACCGGGAAAAGACCCAAATGGAGCGTAGGAGAAAGTAAAGGGGAAAGATGAAGACACAGTTGAACATAGAGGGCCAACAGAAGAAAATCCATAGCTAGATGACATGCGTAAGATGATGATAGTTGTAATGGGTATTTATGACGAAAAGCAGAAAAAACAGGAAGAGGAAATAAGGAAAGCAATTAGTCGGGAAATCGCCGAACTTAGGAAAGAAATGAGGAAATGGGAAGCAGTCAGGGAAAAGTTAGAGAAAGGGATGCAGACGTTGGGACAAAGACTAGAAAAGCAGGAAGTGCATAATAAAGAGGTAGAGGAGTAGAAAAGTAGACTAAAAAAAATAGAAAGCTCAAACCAGGAGTTTAGAGGCGGGGAGAGTGGGAATGAGGAGAAGGAAAGGCTGATAAAAATAGAACAAAGAATAGAAAAGAAAGAGAGAGAGAGAGAGGAAAATGAAAAAGAAACATAGTGATAAAGGGTCTTAGATTAGAAGGGAAGGAATTGAAGGAAGGAGTGGAAGATGTGCTTAAAAGGATAGATGCTAAAGTAGACATAGAGGAAATGCGAAGTATAGGAAAGGAAACGCGAAAGAAGGAGAAAAAATTGTACTAGTGAAACTAAAGAAATGGGAACATAAAAGGGTAGTGATGGCAAAGAAGAGGTTGCTATATGGAAGCTTGAAGACAATAGAGGATGATTTGACATGGGTAGGAAGGAAGATGCAGTATAAGTTAAGGCAAATAGCGGAAGAGGAAAGAAGTAAGGGAAAAATAACGCGGGTTAAGTATGGCAGAATACGGATTGGAGGTGTATGGTGGGAGTGGGACGAAGAAAGGGAAGATTTACTGAGGAATGAGGTGCCGGGAAGCTAGGAGAGGAAGGAACGGGAGATAGGAACATAGGAAATAGTAAGAAACAAAAAGAGATAAGAAACGGAAGTAGGGAAGAATGGAGAATATGTTACTGGAATATAGCAGGATTGGAGACAAAAGATAGGGACTTTATGAGTCATTTGGCACAATGGGATGTAGTAGTAATGGTAGAGACGTGGCTAGATGAAAGGTGATGGGAAAGAGTAAGGGGAAGGTTACCAACAGGTTACATATGGCAAGTTCAAAATGCAAAAAGGAGAAATAAAAAAGGCAGAGCAATGGGAGGAATCGTAATGGGAGTAAGGAACGAATGTATAACATGGAAGGATAAGGAAGAGAGGAAATAGCAATAAGAAGGAATAATAGTAGAAGAGTTAAATATGGGAGGAGAGAAGTGAAAGATAGTGGGTGTTTATTTGAACGGTGATATGCAGGAGAAAGTAGAGGAGATCAGGGAACTGATGGAAGAAAATAAGCAAGAGATTAGGCTCATAATAGGAGGAGATTTTATTGCGAGAACAGGAGATAGAGGAGGAAGGGAATGGGGTGGAGAGCGAGGAAAAAAATCCAAATACAAGATACTGAATGGGGAGGGAAAGAAATTGTTAAAGAGTCTAGGGGATATGGGATGGTTTATTCTAAACGGAAATATAGAAGGGGATGAGGAAGGGGAATATACACGTTAAGGAGGAAAGAGGGGAATGGTAATTGATGATAAGTAGTGGACGACGAGGTAAGAGAGAAGGTTAAGAAACTAGAGGTAGGGAATTATATAAACTTGGATCACTTTCTTGTAATAGTGACGGTAGATGGGGAAATGAGTAATAAAAATAAGGCTAAAAAGAAAGAAAGAGTAAAAAGAGCAGGAAGAGGGGATTGGTCAGGAATGTCAAAATAGGTGAAGGAAATTTAAACGAGAAAATGGAAATAATGATAGGAAAAATGAAAAGAGTATTAGAGTGCACAAGCAAAAAGAAGTTTGTGAAGGAGGGGATAGAAGTGGATGGGATGAGAGATGTAAACAGAAGAAGAAGGAAGTAAGAAGGCGATTAAAAAAATGGAGAAAAGAGATAAGTAGTGGAGAAGAATATATTAGAAAAAAGCAAGAGTATAGTGAGATGTGTGATCAAAAAACAGAGGAGGAAAATAAAAGGTTTCAGGAAGAAGCGAAGCAAGCGAGGACGGAAGAAGAGGTTTAGAAGGTGGTAAATAGAGAGAGAATAAGAAGGAAAAGAGTAAACTAGGATATTGAGATGGTAGACTGGAATAAATATTGTATGGAATTACTAGGAGGGGTAGAGAGGAAAGTTTGGAAAGGAGGAAAAAATGGTAGGGAAACACATGAGGAGGAGGACATTACAAGGGAGGAAATTGTCAAGGTATTAGGGATGATGAAAGATGGAAAGGCACCTGGTATAGATGAGATCCCAAATGAAGTCCGAAAATATGGGGGGACAGAATTAGGGGAATGGACATGGATAATGTGCAATAAAGTGTGTAAAGGAAAGGGGTGGCCAGAGTTATGGAAAGAAGGGCTAGTGATACCAATAGTGAAGAAAGGCAAGGGGGAGGAGGTTAAAGATTATAGAGGAGTGACACTAATGCCAACATTGTATAAAGTATATGTGATTGTTTTACCGGAGGGATTAAAGAATGAATTTGAGGAAAAAAGATAGAGCCTCCAATTCAGACAGGTTTTAGAAAAGGGATGGGGGTGATGGACAACATATATGTTCTGAACTATCTAGTAAATAAGAGGATTAAAAGGGAGAAAGGGGCAATGATAGCAATGTTCCTGGACTTAAAGTTCGCACTTGACTCATCAGACCGAGGCAAGATAAAAAAAGTTATGGTAAAAAAGGGGATACGAGAGGGATTAATAAAGACAGTATAGGACATTTTTGGAGAGACAAAAAGCGAGATAAAGGTAGGAGAACAAGTAGGATCTAGTTTTTGGTTGGTGGGAGGAGTATGGCAAGGAGCTCTGAGCCCAATTTTATTTAATATATTAATATCAGACCTAGGAGAAGAAACGAAGAGAATAGGGTGGGGAGAGGTTAGGACAGAGAACGAAAAGATATATACACTGGCATACGCGGACGATATAGTGTTGATGGCAGATGATGAAGAAGGGATGACGGGCTTAATTACTGGATTAGAGAAATACTTAGATGGGAACAATATTAGCTTTAATGTAGAAAAAACAAAGATAATGAGGTTAAGAAAAGGAGGGAAAGAAAGAAAGAATGGTCGGCGAGATGGAAGGGAATAAAATTAGAAGAAGTGAAAGAGTTTAAATATCTGGGATATACCTTGCAAACAAATGGAGATCATGGTGCTCATATAAGAGAAAGGATAATAAAAGCAGCAGATGTAATGAAACAGATATGGGGAATGGGGAAAAAAGGTTAAAAAAAATTCGAGAAGGAGAATGTGCTGATTTGATACGCTGGTATGGCCAGTATTAGGTTATGGGGCAGAGATATGGGGATGGAAAGAAAGGAAAGAGATTGAGAGTTTACAAGAAAGGTATATAAGGTGAACGCTAGGGGTAGACTGGAGGACGCTAGGATATATGGTGAGAGAAGAAGCGCAAAGGGATAAATTAAGAACTAGAGTGGGAAAGAGGACATGGAATTTAGGGACGAAGCTGTGGGACGCAAAGTTTGCAAGAATTTTTTTATTGGTTTGTACCGAGTGTCGCTGTCACGAGTGTACAGAGCGATAAAATCCTCAACTTCCAACCTGAGTGCATCTGATAGGCGTGAAAGATCAACACCACCAAACAAAACCAGTGCCCGGGCCAGAAATGGGGTCCAGCAATTCATCAATAAAATTCCCAAGTACGAATCGCACCATCGAAGATCTTCGTTCCAAAAAAAGTATCTCACTCCTGATTTGACTTTGAAAAAACGGTTCGTTTTGTATACATCTTGATGTCTAGAAGAGGGTCTGATTCACGTGTCGAAAAACGTGGGACAGTTTTAAAGCGACTTTCCAAAACCCTCTTCTTTCTCCGGAACAACGAGAAAACACCATCAAATTGCAGCAGGAACATTGGACATTAGGCGTGCAAATACAGGCCCAGTTCAAAGAAGACGTCGCTACAGGAGTAACTGACACCGCTGTTTTGACTTTTGATTTGCCAAAGGCCCTCGCAACACCTTTCATGTCCGTCAACAGCGCTTATTACAAACGACAACTATAGACTTACAACCTGTGCATTTATGACAAAGTGCAGACAAAAGGTATAACATTTTAAATGGATTCGAAAACATTCGTAAAAACTGTTTGGATACACTAGAAAACTATTGAAATATCAGGCCTCGGCAAAAATCCTACAAAAATAACTCAAGCAATTTTGATTCACAAAAAAACTTAATTCTCAATTAATAATCAATTAACTATCAATTAACTCTTAGTTCAACAACAGGTACTCTGTAATTGGTAAAAGTATGCATTGAATTGGAATATTTCAAAATTTTCCAATTGAAAAAGAAAAAAAGTTGAAAGACTTAACAAGAAATATATAGTTTTTTGTATATAAAAATAATGTATATAAAAACAATTCTGTTACAGGGTATATGTATGTTTGGACAGAAAATGTGGCTTCTCGCGGTGGTCAGGAAATTGGTTCTTGTTTACTGATTCACTTGAAAACCCGGCTTCAACCAGGAGTCAAGAAAATCATCCTGTACTCGGACAGCTGTGGAGGCCAGAACCGCAATATAAAAGGTGCGTTGATGCTTCAACATCATCGAAGGAGCCAAAGAGAAGGATCGAAAATTTGAGGTAAAGAAAATGTTGGCAGAAGATTTTTACTCATCATCGTCCCTTCAGAAAAAAAGCAACGAACCGAAAGCAAGACGTTAATAAGGGAAAAATCAACTGGCTTCTTTGCGGATGTCTGGTTTACCGGAAAGAAAGAAAAGTTTACAATAGAAATTCAATACGATGCGGAAGAGTATGGTGGAAGCGCAGCAATTTGGGACATCTAAAGAAAAAAAGTCAGTGAGGACTATTTCATCAACAAAAGTTTGATCCACCTTTTTCCGTTCGGGAAACCGATGACGAAAGCCAAGTTTGACGATTTGATGGACTTGATGGAATTCATTCCTGCGGGATGTAGGAAATGTTATGAAGGGTTGAACACAGATGACAAAAAACCATCGACTACGGTTTAGCTAGCGGTGTTAGTGAAAACGAAGAAGACTGAAAAAGTATTATGTAGGATAAAATTGATAGATGTTTGTGCCAAATTTGTTGAATAAATTACGTTAATAATTTTTTCAACTTGTGAATAAAAAATAAGCTACCGAATATCTAGATTTCTTTTCTTCCTCCACTTTGTACACCCAATAATTCGAATACTAATTGAGTAATTGTGCTACATTGAAATAAAACGGAATCTGTGAAAGATATGAAAATTCAAAAATACTGAAGTTTTCAAACATTTTAAAGAATTTCGAAGTCAAAATTAATCAAATCTTCGGAAATCTTCAAATGTGTAGAGTTTTGAAGATTTTCGGGGTTTGCAAAATTCGCAAAAAGTAATAAAATTGTGTAATTTCGTAATTTCTAAAGTCTTTCAATTCTGACAAGTCTCAAAAGTTTTCTTGCTTTGAATTTTTTAAAGACAACAAAAATTCCAAAATTTCGGAGAATCTTTGAATTCATAAATTCTACAGTTTCGAAAAGTTTGTTAAAATTTTAACGCGAAAGTCGCACGGGTTGCGTGTGAAATGCGACCGCATGGTCTAGACGTGCACAGTGGAGGAAACTTCCTCCTTCATGCTTGGCTCGCTTTTCCTCTCGCGCGTTTTTACTTCGTTTTACCGTAAGTTTTTTTTTCGTTAGCTTTTGTTCTCAGCGTGTCACATGAACCTGCATAGGAACTAAAACTTGACGGTTCGCTAGTGGCTCGGCTCTCTCGATAGTAAGTCGGATCTTCAAAGGAATAAAAGGAAGGCAACTTTACAGCTGTAAGCGACACGGGTTTTCGTTATGGCTTTCTGTAAAGGACCCTATACGTGTTTCTGTACAGAAACCCGTGCCTCAATTTATTTCGTAAAGGAACCTGTACAGGAATATGTACATAATCATTCAACGGTTCCTTTGGCGGCGCAGGTTTCTTTGTATGATCATTTACAGTTTCCTTCGCCAAATTCCTGCACAGGAACCGTCAGGATTACCTCTACAGGTTCGTGTGCAGGTTCGTGTGCAGGTTCGTGTACAGGAACATGTGTAGGATCCTCCGAGGTTTATGTACAGGAATTTCCAGCTGTGCAATAACTTATAACCAACAGCTAGCACAATATATAATTTTAAAGTGAATTCAAATATATAGCAATTTGAACGAAATATCGTAGATATATATATGTAGGTATGCAATTGTGAACAACAGGGATAAAAAAAAGATAGGCAGTTGTAAACAACAAGGATAGTAAAAGATAGGAATTTGTGAACAACAGGGATAGAAAAAGATAGGCACATGTGACCACAAGGAATAAAGTCAGTGCTAGAGAAAAATATACAGTTGTGTCCACGAGGGATAGAGTCAGGGATAGAAAATGATAGGCAGTTGTGACTGCTAGGTTTAGAGTTAGGAATACAAGGAGATAGGTCTGAGTGGGACGACGGATTAGGTAGTGGACAGAAAAAGATAGCTTTTGTGGGATGAAAATTATGCATTTGAAAGGGATGGAATATCTCTATATCTTTTTCTATCCACACATTTCTATCTTCTTGAATCTCTTCACTTCCAGCAGGAACGAAAACTGCAAACCTTTACGATATAACTAACCCTTACAACTCCAATCACCTGCACTTAGCGTGCACCCAAACCAAGCTATAAATCTTATTTGTTTTTATATAACGGTATTGCCCACAAATTTATAAGTGCATAATTTAATTTAACTTATTTTCGTCTTGTGTTCTTATATCTATATATTTTTCAAATATTGTTTTGATTCTTAGTTGTGAAAAAATGACTCTAGTTGATCAGGATTTAATACCACACGCATACTAACGAGATTTCTATACACCTCCAAGGAATAATGAGGAGACCAAACTGCCATTGAAAACTTTTTCGAATCTGACAGGAGCAATGGCACCATAAGTGCCAGACTTGTAAGTAGTAATCACTCTTAAGTGAGTGTGCAAGCGCGACGCGACGTGTCCTCTTCTTACGCACGGGAAAGTACCAGTGAAAATACTTTTGAAAAATGAGTGTGTAAAAGGTTTAAAATATAATAATGAATACTTTTAGTTAAGTGGATACAAAAGTTAAGTGAGTTACATATGATTGCGGTAATCAAAGGAGTACGTTCTGAAAGTAGTAAGTATAAATTGCAATTTCAATTTCACGATTTCATGTTCGTACAATTTTATTAAATTCTATATCTACCACTTTTCTAACGGACACCTTTGATTACCGCAATCTTATTTCATTCACTTAACTGGAAGTATTCATTATATTATACACCTTTTACACAGTCATATTACTTGGCAGCTCGAAAAACTTTTGTCGGTTACAAAAGGAAACAAAGTCGCATAACCTGATAGATATAATTTATTTTCAAAATATTTCTCACTCGCACTTTTCTGTGCGAGAGAAGAGGACACATTGCGCTTGCGCACACAGTGAAGAGTGATTATGACTCACAAGCCTGGTACTTACGGTGCCATTGCTCCTGCCAAATTGCATGCACGGAGATCAGTCTCCTTATTATTCCTTCGTGCTGTAAACATACATGCTTCATGAGTTGAAACCTTGAGGAATCCAAAACCGTGCACTTGCTCAGGAAGTTGAGACGCTAGATAATCCTGCAATGATACCTAAATATATAAAAACACGGGAAGAAGGATTGAGGTCAGTTTGGATTTCTATCGGGACATCCAACGTGAAAACTATGCAAAATACGTAGTCAAATATACCAGTACTTAATTTAAGTGAAACACAACATGAAATTTTACTCTAATTGAGATACCAAGTTCAGAAGTTCAAGAAAGAGTTCACAGTTTCAAAATGTATATAGTTTTGAATAGCCTTGTATACCTTATTTCTGGCTTAAGTGTTCAAATCGATAAATCATATTTTTCATTGGGCAACAGTCAAATGATTGTAAAATGAACATCAACATTCATATATTTTACTGTGCATTGTAGAATCATTTAATTATTATCTAAATCATCTTTTCATAATTGTTCTTTATAAGCTATAATAAAAACGACACATCTGTATAAGAGGTTTAAAAAATTATTCTATACTCTTATCAAATCATGTCACAAAGTATAATATAACGCAAATGCTTGATATTCACTACACTAATCTGAAAGCGAAGATTCTTAGAAATTAAACTCCTAATTCTTCCATAATTTGTTGATAAGTGTGAGCATCCTTTCTCCTTGTGGTTGTGGTTGTCAATATCACGCCCTCTTGTTGTAAATGAATAGGACTAATAATTAAGTTCTTGATAGATTTGTTTGGTCTTATATTCTTTGGTGGTGGAGGCGGTACTGGAACGTGACACGAATTGTTTTGCAAATTTGCGAGTTCATGTGGGGCCACATGTTTACTGAAATTTCTGTCCTGTACTTTTGTTTCGAGCTCTCCGCATATATTATTTGGCACTTGTCCATTATCTTGAAATTTTCTCGAGTCATTATGATAACTATGTTTGTCTCGCTGGTAGTAGACACCGGCGAAAATAAGAACATTCAAAATTAGCAAACTGCAGCCAATGGCTATTGTGACACTTAATGCAGTAGAATATGCAGCAAATCCATCTTCAGGTTGAGCAGTAGTTTCGCCGAAAGGTGGCTCGCTTGGTATCGCAGTTGATGCATTCTGAAGTTTTTCTGGTGTAAGTTCCAAACTGGGTGACGTTAGGTTTATCGGAATTTTCTGATCAATTTTTGGTGATATCTGAAAATATAGGTTTTCATACAAAAATATGATCAGTGGAATTAACTAAATATAGTGTAAAAATTATTCCTGATTGCTAAATTTTTCTAACCGTGGTTAGTTGGACTTTGGTTTTCGATCAATTTTTCGGGTCGGGTTGCAAACCCGAAACCCGACTCGAAGTAATTTTATACATCACTAGTGGACTGTTATTTAATTAATACAATTTTTTCTTAATTAAAATAACGTAGAAATCAATGCTGTAAGGAAAAATCTTACCTTATCCATGTCTAGTAAATGATGTGACTTAGGTACATCATCTGAACCGGGCTTGTGAAGATCCGGTACCAAATTCAGCCAAAAAGATAAACGATGTGCTCGATAATGATTTTTTAATTTAGATTTTATATCTGTAACAACGATACATATATACATAATTATTTCGTTTCTTTCGTCAAATTTAAATTAATTGATATTTTGCATACACACGAGAATAGAAAATATTCTGAAAATATGGTGTGCTCTACAACCCTGTATTATAGTTTAATTTGGTTCCCTCATGCGTTTTTTGCCAGTGTGGAAGGTAAAAATTCAAAAATGTAAAACAAGGAAAAAAGAAGGAATTTTAGAAAATACTAGGTCTCCTGAAAACGTGGATTCGTATAGGCGAAAAAAAACTCCGACTATGATAAAAGAAGAAGTATAAAGAAACTTGTTTAAATTATCACTTTCTTATATCTTTCAACATATTTTTCGAATCTAACCATAAGAGACCAGATTCTGTTGAATCAATATAATAATTATTTTCAATTTGGAAGTAAACATAACCAAAACATGGTTTGCGAAGTTCACTTAAAAAAGTAAATTATATCGCGAGCATAAGAGCTACAATAACCTAAAATTTCGTTAAAATGCTTACCTATGCTTAGATATTTCTTATGGACGGCTTCATAAGCTGTCCAATCAATATTTTTCAATTTCGTACGGTCAGGTCTGGAATTAAGTGGTCCGAAATCTATTATCCCCTCATTAGGATTTCTGGAAACAAAAATGATTATTTTTGTGAGAAAGTCATGTAGTAATAGTAGTGAGGAGACCTAATGCTAATGAATTTAAGACAATTATTTAAGAAAAAACTTTGCCATATCTACAAATACTTAACAAATGAGAGGGGGGTAAATTTTTTGGATTTTTTACGGGTACCATCTGCTTCCGTTTCAGCTTATCGTAACTCTTTTAATATCAATGAACCAAACTTCTGTCTCACACAGGCTCGAAAGGATTTTCAGGCCCCTTTAATTGATCATCAGCATTTTTTTATAAACAAATTTTTCGCCTTTTAAAATAAACGTCAAAAATAAATTTCATTTCTTCGAAATTATTGGACAATTTTTTTTTAAGACTTAAAAGAAAGCAGTAGAGAGGCAAGCAGGGCTGAGAGTGAATCTCGAGTGAGCCAAAAGTGAGCCTACAAATGCGCTCTTTGCGAAATATACTCTGTGGGATAACTGTAGCTTGAAAGAGGCGTAATCCAATCCCTCCAAAATCGGAGTTATCCCTCCGCAAACAATTCGGGGAAAGATTCAAGCAGGCACGTAGGTACCAGGAAGGAATCCCGAGAAGAGCACTTTTGTACTGAACGATCTCTGACCTCACGTCGGTATGGATGTGGTCAGCAGAGTATGGAAAAAGTGGAAAGGTCGGACTTCTTGAATCTCTATAGGTTTAAAACCTTTAGTTAGATAAATCCTAAAAGCTAAAACCCCAATACTGTTTTCAAGAGATCGATCTCTTAGTAAGTTACGAACTGCCAGTTCTGATGCATCTTTTCAACAAAAAAAAAAACTTTACTGGATGGCGCCACATGCAACATTTTTTCGAATCGTGATAAATAGTGACAAGTTTTAATGTAGAGAAGTTGTAGGCTCCGGAAGCTACGACCATGGTTCCTTAAAGCAACCAGTCCCGACGCAACTGGAACGTTTACGCCATCCACTTCTGCTCCTTCTGTCCTAGAAGGTAAGCAAAAGCGGAAAATGTACACGAGAGAACATCATTCAACACTGTTCCTTGGAGTCAGGTCTCTAGCAGCAGACGGGACAGTTGGAGATGAAGGTTTCACCTCTGGATACTTTTTTAGAGCTACAAATCTTTATGGAATGTTATGAGGAACAGTGTTGACGGACCAGATGAAGTGATCCCAGAAGAACAGCCTTTTGCTTCCGGTTTGCGATGGAATGAGCCTGACGCTGGCAAGCCGGAATCTTGTTGAGTTGGC
>CAKNWW010198549.1:0-10718 GCA_932074435.1 Andricus kollari
AATGTTATTAAGGCTCCTCCCAACCTCAGGATATTAATAGATTGACTTTAAAAATTTGAAAGCCAAGGTTTGAAGCACGTAGGAACCTTCACGAGAATCTTCATCAGAACCTGCATTTATATTTCTGAAATACGCAGGAAACTGTAAAGGAACCTACATTTAGACATTCAAGGACGTGTGCACCCACACAGGAACCCGTACCTGATCCTGTATTTATATCACGAAGGAATAGTAAGGAGAGGTATCCCTGTAAGTGGGGAGTGGGACGAACAACGTCCAAGAATTCCTTAATGCTTGCCACGGCCGAAAACTTCGTGCCAGAATCACGCACATGCGCACTGGCGGTTGCCATGTCAACGATGTCAACACGCGTTGAAAGTTTTGAACTTGTGTTTTGAAATTTTTTTCACTGAAATGAACTTTATTCCTTACTTACGTGATCCATAAATCATTATAATAATTTTATTGTAGTACTTACACTTTCTAGATCCTTTTCGTATTTTTGATGTAATTTTCCTTCTCGTTTTTAATTCAGGAACGTGATATACACCCAACAAAATAAAAATGCATGAACATAACCTACGTATGCATCGAGATGTCAAAATATAACAGGGGAGTGGGTATAACACGTGACTGAGAAAACAGCTCTGCGCATGTGCGCGGCACTGACACGACATTTTCAGCCGTGGCAAACAGTAACGAATTCTTGGACGTCGCTCGTCCCACCTCTGCTCACCAAACACATAGGGTGATACCACTCCTTACTATTCCTTCGTGATTTATATATTTAAAATACGCAGGAACTTGTAAGTGAACCTGAGCTTTCATTAAAAACTACAGAGGTTCCTGTACAAGAACCCCCGCTTCGAGGTCAAACTACGTAGGAATATGTACATGTTTCTATACAGGAACCTATGCAGGAACTCCTGTAGTAGATCTCTGGTGAAGCTACACAGGGCCCTTTACAGGAATCTTCATTTTTAACTTCAGGGGATCCTTTGCAGTAAAAAAAAACCTTTGCATGTCGCTATGCGGGATCTTGTGTGGGTTCCTTGGTAGGATCATGTACAGGATCCTCCGAGGTTCCGGTACAAGAATTTTCAGCTGGGAACGCTGCTATTGCAAAACATGCAACTTAAAACAATCAGAGAGTGTGAGAGAGAGAGAGAGCCGAAGGGTACATACAAGAAAAAGACCGAACGTTGCTTGAAACTGGCCTTAAAGTCGTATTACATTGGTATTCCTTTTCGCGCGGGTGAATACACAAATAATGTTAATTTTTGAACACACATTGATAATATGAAAATCACTTATAATACCCTCATTCATACTACCCAATGATAAAACTCTCTTTTCTATTACCGCCTTTCTGCAAATGATTTTTAAATTCTCAAGGATATACTTTATTATCAAAATCAAAAAATGTCATTCTTTTTTCATATATGTATCTCTTTCTATCTTTTCTCTCGTATACCAATGTACTGCTGCTAATACATCATACAAACTATGTCATGCGCAATAGATACACTCACACCGCGACCATGTTAACCAACCTACCACCTACACTGTAAAAAAAATCAACGAAATTTTACATCGTCAGACGTGGAAAATAAAAGGACCATGCACGAACGTGGTAACTTTCCGCGACAAAAGGTAAAATCCCACTCTCTTGGGAATTTTAACACTTCGACCGTAACATTTCCATCTAGTGGTGAAATTTCGAAGCTACTAATGGGTTCTTACTTAGCGACAGCAACAATAACCTAAAAATGTCATGGGAAAACTTTCAAATGAATCCTTTGTAAATATGACTTTCGTCTGTAATTGCTTTCTGTACATTTTTGCATTACTTATAAAGTACATAGATTATTTCCGATAAAAATATAAATTATTAAACATAAAAAAAGAAAATAAATTTTGGTTGTGCTGGACGCTGAGACGCTTCAAAATTTTCCCACATAAGTGTATTCAAATGCACTTAATATATATCTCTATCTCTGCAGAAACAGAAACAAGGACAATTTTTTTACACGCATACCGAATAAACGATTAACTTCGAAGCTACATTGGATTGATTCGTCGTTATCTACAATAAAATATTTTATTATTACAACACTTTTTAACGTCCCACATGGTAATATTCCGCTTGGTACCGTGGAAACCTGCTGCTTTAGTCCGTAAGATTACAATGGCACTCGGCGGAAAATTACCTCGCTAGTGCAGGGTCCTTTTATTTCCTTCGACCGACGCTGTAATTTTCAGCAACTGACGTGAAATAACATGCGCTGCTGCGACGTGTTTTATGCACCAGTGCAATTTTACCTCGACAGAATATGTGAAATTGCGAGAACATTTTTTACAGTGTATACATCACCTGTGTTTCTTGCCATAGCCATTCCGTCTGCTGAACGGCATGAAAATACTCGTGATTATGTATGCCTACAACAATTTCAAAATTACAACTAATTCCGTCTAGCAGACGGTGTCAAAATTCTTAATTTATACAAGCTTTTTACATCTTCTTACACTTTAACGATAACCAGGTAAAAACTACATGATTTTTTATGTTATTATTTTGTATTTTCACGACACCTCACTGACATCAACTTTTGCTCTAATATGTAATACTTTATTTTATTCTGTTTTTCTTGCATAATTTTGATAACTCTTTACATACAGTTTATTTTTCTTACGTCTTTATGTTTACAAGTTACATTTGTCACACAGGTTTGCCTAATGTCCTATAATGTAATATCTCATAATATCTTCTATAATAATAATATTATATATATATATATATATATAATAATATTATATATATATATATAATATTATGATAGTTTTGACAATATTTACTGAATTGTTGTACTTCATTTATGTCGGTCGCTCAATTTTATGACATAAATATTATTAAATTTTCTTTGCGATATTTAGCCATTTAAATATTGCAAAAATTTACAAATTTTGTAGTTTAACTTTTTAAAATGCAATTACTTTTTTGGTCTATATTCAAAGCAATGTTTTTTTAAATAATGATTGATTCTAATATAAAGACGTTTAAAATGATTTTAATTTCGTTTTTTCACTTTTTATAACAAATATAATTGTAACTTAAATTAGACACCTATTAAACTGTTTTTAGGCTTTCTGCTTAAAAAAATGTTGCATGCATAAAAATATATTTTATGCGAACATAAAGTTCGAAATACTTTCCATAGAAAATATTATTTTAAAAATTATTGATAATCTATTCAGCAAATAATTTAAGAGTTTAAACAATTATGCACATACCAATTTTTAATTACGTGCTTTCTTAAAATTTGAACATCAAAAAAGTCACCAGAAAAATTATGAGAGATAGATTTAGAGAAAGATATCGTCTAAAGATTTGGCGTAAGTTTAATATTCTTTTTATAGGATTGTAAGATCAATTCCTTTTTTTCATACAGAATTACGTAACAGCATCTTTAATTGATTATAACGTTGGTACTTAATATATATTTATTAATAAACATTTAATAATAGAATATAAAGTCTTATAACATTAATCCTTGCTATTTTATTATTATTGAAAAAGGCGTTTCTCATGAAAAGCGACGCATATGCCTAGCGCCTGCGTGCCTCTCACAAAATGCGCTGCATATGCCTCATACGTGCCTCTCGCCGAGTTCGACGCATATGGCTCGAACCTTGCACGCATTGCGTGCTTCGCACGTCATGTGGGTATCGTGCCCAGCACGATTGTTATCTGGGGAGCTTTTCGGATGATACCACTGGGTCTGTTAACTGAAAGAATATAGACAGCAGATTCTTAACAAATATGTTCATTCAGTAAACAAACTCTTGATATAATAATAAAGTTCATGACAAGTGTCGGCCATTGCAAGAGTAACATGAAAGTGGCCACATGTTCAAGAGTCGGTTGCAGCAAACAATACCAAGCTAGTATAAATATATTTACATTTTTTAATGTTATAGGTTATATATTGAACAATTTTTTAAAATAAAGAAATGAGTAGAACAACTTGAATGATTCAATGGCAGGACGACCCGCGTCGACGCCAAATCGTTCTCTCGTAGAAACAAATAAATACATATTTTTTTATTTAAAAATAAAATGATTTTTAGTATGAACCTCATTACGATCTGAACCCATACTGAATTTAATTTTCAATTCGTATATCCAGTCCTTTTTAATCCGTGGTACCTCTTGAATCCAATTTGAGTAAATCCGAGTGAATCCGATACAGTCCCAATGAATAATTTTTAATCCAAAGCCAATACAAATGGATTCCCCACAAATCCGAAACAAACTTTCATAACATCTCAATCCGATTACAAATCTGATTGAATCCGATACTGATCGCGATCAAGTTATAATCTTTTCAATGCTCTTCAGTCTGTTCTCTCCATTCAAGTTATTTTAAAACCAATCCTTAAGAATGCTTTTCCAAACATGCACGAACATGGAATTTAATGTAAATAAATTGTAACTCGCCATTTAATCATTTTCAATCCGAATTAATTTTTCCCCGTGTATGAAATCCTTGCAATTTTTACAATTTTAACGTATCGTTCAGCGTTTTCCGTAAATAGCAAAATGTATCAAAATTTCTTAATATTAGTAATAACAGTTATGTATTATTAATATTAATTTTATAATTTTTTTGCGTATATCAGAACGTTTCTTAAATATTTCAAAATTATAATATTTTTTATAGTAGCTGTCCGAAATACATGTTCTATTTATAAAAGGATATGAATAATATGTTTAATTATTTCACATGAAACTAATTACCTGTTCAAAAATATTGTTTTCAAGTCAGTTTAATAATACTGTGTAGACATAATTTTCTATCATTTCATTCGGACGTTCTTCTCCCAAGAAAATACGCAACGGTTGCCAAGATCTAACTCTAGAAAATGCCACGTACAATTGTCCATGATTAAATACATTTTTACGAACATCTACTCCAATTTTGTTAAAAGTTTGTCCTTGACTTTTATTAATTGTCATCGCAAATACTAATTTTATTGGGAATTGTCGCCGTCTGAAAGTGAAAGGATAAAAGTCTTCACAGTACAGTGTAATACGATGTATGAATACAATATCTCCCGCCTTATCACCTGTTAGAATGCGACATCTTAGAAGATTATTCGCAAGTTTTAGTACCTGCAATCGCGTGCCATTGCATAGACCTTCGTTGATGCCAAGGCTTCGAATTAGCATTACAACACAATTATTTCATAATTGTAACTTATACGGTGGAAGATTAGGAGGATTCAGAGTGTTTAGATATTCCGGCAATATCACATTATTAATATCTCCATTGTCGCAATTTTCCGTACTATCCATACTCGTATAAATTCGTTCTGTTGTCTTATCAAGTAATTCTACGATTATCAATTAATTCTCTGAATGTTGTTTCTACCATGTCGTCAGTTCTGGGATCGACACATTGTCCTGGAGCTATTAAATTATTATCATCGTCATTTAATGTACCGTTGCCAACAGACAATAGATATTCTGCAGATTCTTCTTCGCCTGGTAAAGTTCGCATATTTGCAGTTAATGAGAAAATTCAAAAATGTTTCCATAATGTACTAAACTTGATAGATAAATTGATCAATTCACTTCGAGTAGCATTGACTTTTACAAGTAGTGATTGTCTAAAATCTCCATCTCAGAGCATAATTTTTCCTCCAAATGGCAAATCAATGTTCATAAAGTCACGCAAAGTCGATCAATCAGTTCCAAAGCATGCCCTGGCACCATTGGAGCCTCGTCCCAAATAAATATATCGACGTTCCTCAAATATTGCGCATCCTGAGATTGAGTTTTGATGTTCGAAACGGAATCAGAAAATAGTGGAACAGGCATACCGAACGTTTTATGTACAGTTTTTCCATGCGGAAGTAATATTGCTGCAATGCCTGTTAATGCCATTGTTCAGATATTTTTTCCTTTACTTCTCAATAAATCATATAATGTAGTATAAATGTATGTTTTGCCAGATCCTACTGGCCCATCAATATAAAAACACGAAGTAGAAGACGTTCCATTCGTCTTGATAACATTAAATACTTTATCGATATGCTTTCTGTTCTGTGTTCAATTTTTTATATTGTATATAAGCAATATCTTCATGTTTTCTAAGTAATATTTCATCACTGTTTCGGTCATTGATGTTTATATCAGCTTGGTTTAATTGCGGCATCGTTGGGAAATTACGAATATCAGATCTTCCATGTGAGAGAAAAGTATTTATTTCAATATATGCTTTTCTACGTGCTTCTTCTATGACCCAGTTTCTCTGAAAATCATGTGACATAGAATCCTTCAATTCCTCCCATAGTTTTTCTGGATTATTTGGGTGACAGTATATCAAAATACGTGCAAAAAAATGCCGCAGTTGCCGAGGCATCATCCAGACTTCTCCTTCTCCAGAC
Source organism: Andricus kollari (assembly GCA_932074435.1). NCBI lineage: Eukaryota > Metazoa > Arthropoda > Insecta > Hymenoptera > Cynipidae > Andricus > Andricus kollari. The sequence goes on from CAKNWW010198549.1 coordinate 6,451, forward strand.
TTGAGGCTCCCTTGACTATTATTAGTAACAATCGAAGATGAAAAAGTTCTATTTGACTCGGACTAATTGAATACATGCGTCCAATAACGTTGAATTGTGATTTACGTACTGTCCATTTTGCTGAATTTTCACCACGTTGTTTCTTAAAAACGTAATGGGAAGGGATTTCTGCATACGTCATTTTCATGCTTCTGGATCCCGTTGATTCAAGGCGAAATAATCCATTAACTTAGTTACTTTCTCTAACGCAGTCCTTATAGAGTCATCAGTTTCTTTATCACTAATTGTTACAGTGTGCTGATTCAATAAATGTACTGGTAAACGCATAATAGAATGACTTTTATCTTGTAATGATCTTCCGAATATTCTATCGGCTGATTCAAATATACTTATACAAATATTTTACAGACCTAATGCTTGATGCTGGTTCCACATTAATATGACAATTAAATAATTGTAATAATTTTGCATTCTATGGAACAACATATTGTTTGTCAGTTGTTCCTCCATTAAGCCGATTATAAACATCAGTATTTTTGCGACAGTAAGTTGAATAACAATTTTCATCCATTGTTGTCTCTATCTGGATTTTTGTTGGGAAGTTTTTTGAACATTTACCTTTTTCATCTTTGCACTAATTTCCACACGGACCATGTATCATGTTTTTGATGACGATATTATGAAGTGTACAATTTCCATCTATATGCGGAATTTCGGCTGAAATATATTTATCAAATATATCAGGAGTGGTTATTTTATTTTGTTTTAACGTGAGTAATAGATGGAGATGAGGTAATCCTCGTTTTTGATATTCAACAACATATACGTATGCAAGCACTTCGCCGAATAATTTAATTTTCACAATAGTATGAATGAGTTCACCTTTTTTGAGTTTGAAAACGCGTGAAACAATGTCAGGCCTATCTGACGCTGTTTGACCAATCAATAAATTCTCTTTGATTTCACGCCACTTTGGATTGCACGTCATAGTTATAAATAGTTCTGGCTTTCCGAATTTTCGAACAATCGCCATTGCGTCTTGATAATGCTGTAACATATTACGTGGTGATCCTGTAAACGATGATGAAAGGATGACCATTTTTCCCACATGCGTGTTTGTATCATCTGCTGTTAGTAGATAACCCGAGCCATAGGACGGGCTCTGATTGGTCGCGAGGCCTGGCCTAAAGGGAAGAGTGGGGTAGGAGAGGGGCGTGGCCTCTCCCGATTGGCCGATAGGCGTGACCTAAAAAGAAAATGGCGATCATTAGGGGCTTGGCCTAGAAAGAAAATGGCGGACATCAGGAGGCGTGACCGAAAAACAAAATGCCGGATCGAATGAATGATTCCGATTTGGAAAAGGGGGAGGGCCCATACATGATTCCATCGCATGGATGATTTCCAGCTGGAAAAGTGGACGGGGCCCCACCCCCTTCCATCAAATGAGTGTACCGAAGCTTGAAAAGAGGAGGGGGCCCCACCACCCTCCTTGTGCGAACCTGAGATTTTTTCATAACTGGAAACGTTTCACCTCGAAAAGGAGAGGGGGCCCCACCCCCTCCCTGTTAGTCTAAGAGTAGAGGCTGTAAACTATCGAATTGGAGAAAGTGAGAACTAATTATAACGCAAATTAATTATTCTAATCTTATTTTCTATTAAGGATGAAAAATGAGTGTTAAAATAACAAAAAAGGTACAATTACTTAAAAGGTATGCATAATATTCAATTTACTGATTTAAGCCTTAAATTATCCTAAACTATTCTAAAAGGCAGGTAGTAAATATACACATTGTTTTTAATTATAATTCCATATATGTTTTTATTAACTATTTAACGAAATACATAACGGCCATACAACAACGGCCATAAATACAACGGCCATAAATACAACGGCCATACCACGCTGGAAGCACCAGTTCCCGTTAGATCACTGAAGTTAAGCAGTGTTGGGCGCGGGTTATAATTGGATGGATGACCATTTGATACTACTGCGTTGCTGTTGGCGGTCGTGGGTGTGGTGAGCCCACACTTGTAGTTATTTACTACAAGAAACTATCCACCTAAAAAACACTTCCCAAATCGGGTAGTGTCACGCTTACCCCTAGAGGCTCGCCGAAAGGGAAATAGCTTAATGATATACATACATGTACGTGTAGAAAAAATAAGTTGAAATAAGTTCAAATAAGTTGGTTGTCAATTCCATAAAAACGATTTTAAAATACAATTCGACGAATTGGTTTTCAAGTTTTGTTTGAACCTGACTTTTGAAGTGTTAAGATTTAAACTTAACTATCTGACGGGCTAATTCTTCATTCGGTGCGTTTATATTTCCCGAGACTAAATAATTTACAATCGTTTCAATCAAAAAATCTTTACATATTTCAACGTTGTTCAATAATAGTTGAATCCTCATGAACCTTTCATCGACACACACAATAACATTTTTCAGTCCTTCGAAACTAGACTTCTGAAGAATTATTTCAGGACTATAAACTTTTCTCTTCTTCGTGTCAGCGTCGCCCTGCTGCGTGTCATTGTTAGACTCGTCGCTGCGTTCCTTGCCATCCCTCAAAAGTATCGCCTTGTTTCCGTGAGCGGTCGTAAACACGAGCGTGTATTTGCCTAAATCAATGGTTTGCAGGTATAAAGGTGAATTCCCAAAACAGAAGTATGATTCTGTTATATCCAAGTGTTGTTGGAGTTTTGCCCAAGTTGCCGGAGCCGAAGGTAATACCACTACCTGAATTGTTCATAATTTTAATGACCGGTTGAAATTTTCCATGCGATTGAACCTCTAGGCCAATTAGAATCGTTTTGGAAAATGAATGATTAAGTCCATAAACAGTTGGCAGAATCATTTGTTGTGTTGTTCTCTTCGTGAAATTTGTAGACATCATGACAAATCGTTTAAGAGCAGCCTTTGTGAGTATTTGTTTAACAGGTGTTGATTTGGGTTTGATCCTTTTTATTTTTGGTGTCTCAGGAACAGTTTTTTTAGTCTGCGTGTCAGACGAAACTTCTATAATTGGAGTGGCTGTGGACTTTGAAAAATCAAAGACCTGCGTCGATTCTACCTCTACTGAATCGATGTTAACTTGCGACATAGTGGCTCGCTCAGATATAAAAACTCAACTGATTCGAATAGTTTGCTTGCTTCGATTTATGTATGTAAAATTTATGAGGAGTGGGGATTGTATTTATTGGTGGGGAGAACCATATATGGTGAGTGTGGGAATAAACCTTAGGTCACACGTGTGAAGGAAGAATATAACACGGTGTTACTCAGAAATTACACAATAGACCGGGTGTTCCATTGAAATCATACAAAGGAATCCATATGTTATGAAAAGTGGACAAAAGAACACATGTCTATCAGAAATCATACAAAAGAATCCTAATTTCATCGGAAAATTACACAAAAGTACACGTGTGTCCTATAACTTACACAAAAAAAAACTATATGACATTGTTAGTCTCGTCGTTGCGTTCCTTGCTTTCCCTCAGAAGTACCGCTTTGTTGCCGTGAGCGGTCGTAAACACGATCGTGTAGTTACCCAATTCAATAGTTTACAGGTATAAAGGTGAATTCCCGAAACAGAAGTATAATTCTATTATATCCAAGTTTTGTTGGAGTTTTGAGAAGTATGATTCTGTATATCCATATGTTGTTGGAGTTTTACCCAAGTTACAGAGTTTAAGGTGATACCGTTGACTTGCCTGAATTGTTCATAATTTAGATGACTTGTTGAAATTTCCCATGTGATTGAACCTCTAGTCCAATTAGAATCGTCTTGCAAAATAAATGACTAAATCCGTAAACAGTAGGCAGAATAATTTTTTGCGTGGTTCTTTTCGTGAAGTTTGTAGACATCATAACCAGGCGTTCAAGAGCAGTTTTAGTAAGTACTTGTTTAAGAGGCGATGATTTGGGTTTGATCCTTTTGACGTTTGGTGTTTCAGGAACAGTTTAATTAGGCAGTGTCGGACGGAACTTCGATATATTGAGTTGCCGTGAACTAGTTTTTCAAGTGCAAAGCAGGATTCAAAATAAAAGGAAAATATACATTAATAAAAACAACAAATTTTCAAGGAAAAGCGTTACCAGAAAAGCTAATTTTTTTCATCAGTCATAAAATATTATCTAGTTTCTGTGAAAGTATTGTTCCGCTGCGTAGGTAAAATTCACGTCTGAAAATAATTTTGAGACAAATTTCCCAGTGCAAATTTCCCATATTGTTATTCCTGTCATGTTTTCTTTAATTTTAATT
>CAKNWW010198561.1:0-11653 GCA_932074435.1 Andricus kollari
CTTATGCACACGAGAGAAGAGAGAGAAAAAATTTTAAAACACTAGCCGACCTATCATCAAAATAAATTGACAATTTTTTTTCCTTTTTGATTTCAAATAATATCAACAAAAAAATCTTCAGAGCGTATTCGAATATTTAATATTACATAGTATGATCGTAAAAACGGTCAAATACCGTTCCAAGTTATAACGAATTTTCCGTTCCACTCTTCTGTCACATTTGCGTTCATTGTATCGCCCGTATATTTACCTATAGCAGTGTACCGCGTCGCGGCTGTTACAAAGTGAGCTCCCGTTAACGAACAACTCCGAGCGCGCCCGAATCTTCTCGAACCCGGTGGCCTACCACCCTGCTATTAGCCGGTGCCCGTTGCCTATATGTCCCACGTAACGGAAAAAATACACTTGCCGGAATTTAACGTATGGACGCCGCCGAGACACTTTTCGCGCGTTTTCCACAAACCGCACCACAACCGCGAAAATTCATTACGCACAAAGAAATAAATACACACATTTTCAAAATGAATTCAGGTCATGGTCAATAAAATAGCATAAATATCAACAAATAAAAACAATCATATAAAATGCAGCATGTACAAAAAAAATCAATAAGTATAAACAAACAGGGTAAAATCAATTCAAAAAACAAAAATCAACCACCAACTATTCCAAATCAATTCGTGCACAATCTTAATAAAAACCTTGCCATGAAAAAGCAATCCCTCGAGTTTTTATATTCATTACTTTTGCCCTTAGAATGGTTGGCCGCCACTTATAACGCACATTTTCTTCTTAGAAAACCCCGTTATTTTACAAAAGATTAAGAAAACGAATTCACGATATTCAACCATAATAAAGAAATATTGATTTCTACCATAATGAGGCTATAAAAGATTAAATCTTTCGCGCCAGGTGTTTTAAAAAAGAAACACCGCCTCAATAATGAGTAAAGCGAATTGGGACCGGCATGGCTGCAAAATCGGTAGAGTGGCGTGGGCTATAAACCTGCAAATCTTATGCATGCAATTTCGGAGGGATTTTTATCGCGTAAGCCGACATAAATAAAACACAGTTTATAAAATATTTAGAAACGAACATATATTCAAATAAAACAAAATTCAACTCAAATTCCTTTAAGACAAGGATACATACTGCAATTTTTAAAAGAAAGTAGGAGAAAACTCCGGAAAAATGTGACCCGCGTTCACAAAGAGTTTATATTTAAATTATTTATAAGCCATCTACAAGTAGACCCAAAAAAAAACAACAAATCTCGAATTAAACATTTTTGACCGGACGACCGAAAGATTAAAGACCGTTAAAACCGAACTTCGCATCAGTCCGCCATGGGGTGAATTCAAAAATTTTAATTTTTCAAACAAAAAATAACTACTGAATAATGTGGCCATCTTACCTCTTATTGAGCGTTGCTGTAACAATCTTTCAAATCTTATATCAGATAAAATTCAGCGATCATCCGCACAAAGGCATAGGCCGTACAAATAAATATCCCTTTACGGTGACATGTGTATTCTAACCATAACACGGTTCGACGGTCTGACCAAGAGTAAACAACAGGCTTGATGCTCTCGACCGGCAAGCTCAGACCACGCAAGGGGAAGTTGCGCAGACGGCCCACTTAACGCTTCTGCGTCGCGTTGACCATACCGGTTCGCGCCTTCAGGGATTTTTACCCCATTGTGCCCAGGACTACCTAATGACATCTTGGCACAACCAGTCCATTTTTTCGTCGTCCCTTAGGAAAAACGGCTCCATACTTTCAGGTACATTTAGAGAAAAGGATTTGCCTTGAAAACTCCCTCCGTGCATCTCGGTGATTTTCCATGAAACACAATAAAAGAAAACCCCAGAAGAATAAATAATAGAAAACAATGTTTAACTTGTCCCAAGAGAATTTGAGTTTTTTTTTATTATTAAGTTTTAAACAATATTGTGAATAAAGTAAAATAAAAATAATAAACTATAACAATAAAGCCAGAATGCTGGTTTGAAAACCGACAATAAAAACGATGTTTTAACCTATTTACCTCTAGTCAGACCTCGTATTTTCTTGACGGGCATTCGCGAAAAGGAGAGGAGCTGCTTACAAATAAAAGCAACAGAAAACAAACAAGTAATTTGCAGTATGAAAACTGCAATATTACATTGCTGACACAAGAAATGCAATGTTAAATTACTTTAGAATTACTTTATGAATCAATTGATTTATCGATTGTAGAATACAGCTATGGGCTCAACATTAAAAAATCAGAAATCTGATATCAATTTTGGAAATTTTGTAAATTTCATTAATCTGGAAGATTTTGTATGAAATTTAGTACGAGAAGTTTAAAAAAGAAGCAGAATGTGAGTTTGAGGTGAAAAATCATAAATTCAAAAACGCAACCTAAATTTTGGAAATTCAAGTCACAGAACATGAATTTGGGTTCAAAATTCAAAATATCATAAAAAGTACCTTAGTTTTCTTTAAAATTTGATTAAATTAAGGAATTTCGATGAATGTCAGTACGAGAAGGTTTTTTATGTCACAACACGCAAATTTGGGGTCTAAATTCTGAAAGTGGTCCTACGTTTGGAAAATGTTATAATTTTGTAGATTTACATAAAATTCGAGTACGAGGGTTTTATCGAGTTACAGAACACAGAAAGTTGACTCAAAATGTTGAAAATTATATAAAATTAGTAGGTTTTCGTCAATTCCATAACGAGGAAGATTTGCGAGTCTCTAAATACGAGTTTTTCCCCCAAGTTTGTATTCTGAAACTGGAAAACCCCCCATGTACTGACTATCATAGAAATATACCAATTTATTAAAATTTTCAAAATTTTTGAATTTTGACCACAAATTCCTCTGCTGTACTTCGAAAATCGGCCTAGTACTGACTTTTGTGGAAACTCACTGATTTAATAACCTTTTCAACATTCAAGTCGCTTTTTTGGATTCTTAAATTTCGACGCCAAATTCCTTCTTTGTACCCCGAAAAGACCCTTACTAACTGAGTTTTATGAAGATCTACCAGATTATTAAAATTTCCAACATTTATATCTACTTTCTGATTTTTAAATTTTGAACTCATAATTGTATTGGAAAAACGTTATATCAATTAATTCATAAAGTCATCCTAAAATAATTGAACATTGTATTGATTGTGTAAGTGTAGTACAGTGTACACACATAGCGTGGTCCGGAACCGGAGCGGATTGCTTTCGGTTTTGTTTCCGGTTGCGTTTTGGCCTTGGAACTTTCCGTATCTATAAGTACCCATAAAATTACCGCGCATCCATAAGTGTTATTCCATAGTCCGTTATTGCGCATTCGTAAGTGCCATGTAACTGCACTGCGTAGATGTTAGTCATATACTACTGCACTGCGCACCTATAAGAAACCCAAAACCTTACTGCGCAGGCAGAAGTGCCGTGTTATGGTACTGCGCATCCATAAGTGTCATTTGACTGCACTGCGCATCCGTAATCTCCATCTAATTCTACTGCGTAGCTGTAAGTTCATTTCAACTCTTCTGTGCATCCATATATTCCACTGAACTCTGCCACGCAGATGTAAGGATTATTTTGCTTTTCTGTGCATCTAAAATTAATCCCTACCCTCACTGTGCAGATATAAGTGCCGTGTAACTAAACTGCACATCCGTAAGTGCCATGTAATTCCACTGCCCCTCTGTGGGTATCATTTAACTGCACTGCGCAGCTGCATGTGCCATGTAACTCTACTGCGCAGCTGCAAGTGCCATGAAACTTTACTTTGTAGCCATTAATTTTTAATTTGATGGTAGTTAAAAAAATTCAAAATTCAAAAAAACTCCAACAATCGACCTTTTTTACAATAAAAATGCATAAATTTTTTAATTTTCAATATTCATCAATCAAGGTGACAATTTTACTTGTAAAAGATTGTCTTATATTTTAAAAATAAAATCAATTATTCTTAAGAAAAAGTTTCATTTTACATAATATTCATATAAATTCTAGCAGATACAGTAATTAGTTGAGAAATTTTATTTAAAAAAATATATTTTTGTATGTCCTGTAACAATCAAAGCATATCTAGAATAGGTGTATCTCGCAAGATGGGCGTTAGCACGATGAACAATGAACATCCTTCATTGGTTTTACGCTCACTCTTTCTTGGGCATAAATGACACCTTTTTCTGTAGTCAAATTTGACTTTTTCTACTGCTCGTAGATTTTCGCCATCCATTTTGAGAATTGAAGCGAATACAAATTTTGGGAGCACAAAACACTTTTATGATCACAGCTGGCACCTTTGGGTCAAAAACATTCCAGGCCAATCACGTTCGACCAGAAAGAGACAGATAGCCCACCAGTCTCTCCCTTATCTTTCTAATTGTCATTCGCGTTTCACCCACGGAGTAGCCAGTCCATTTCTATATGTACATGGTGTCAATGCGGAAAATCAAAGAAATTATTTATATGTATCGTCAAGCGAAAAATGTATCAATACTTTTCGATACGATGGATATCGATATGTATCGATATTTACCGATACTTTTCCCATCATTATCACGCATTCGCAAGATATCTCAATTATTGAAATACCTCCAACTAAACTTCTTCTCTCTCAAATAGCCTTGGTTAATTTCTCAAATATAATAAAAAGAACTTTTTAGGTTTGATCCAATATTAAAGGGTTTCATAAGTATCCGTGTCCGGGTTCGCACCCGGACCCTTAAGTAATTAAAGGGTCCAGTTCGGACGCGAATACGTAGGGAATCTGTTAAGCCCGGGTTCAACCTAAAAGGTTGCGACCCCTGGTTGGTTCTATTCTGCTAATATACCTCCATACGGGATGTGATTCCGATGCCCTCCAATCCAGTTTATCAAATCTCTCTTTCTAAAGCATGCAACTATCTGTAACAATCTCTTCCTATCTTATGTTTCAGAAAGATGGAGGAGACTGTCAATAATTGAGAAGTCAGGAGATCTTGATTACCTCATGCGTCGCCCCTTTTGTACTGACACATAAGATAGAAAGATATAGTTTCAGTCGATCGTTTTCAAAACGATCGAACATCTCTGTCTAATTTTATGCGTTCGCACGCTAGTTTGAAAAAGTAAAAAATACAATTTTCAATTTATTATTAATAATTAGGTGTAATTGTATTTTAATATGTTCAAGTGGTACGTGGATGGTTTTTAGTATCTTCTGAGCATTAGATTAAGAAATAAAATGAGCATTCTGTAAAAATAATATCATTTGACTGAATGCAACCTTTTTTATTTTTTTTATTATTATTAATAAATTATGCATCTTAAATTTTGTGTAATAATTACAATAAATACACAAATTTTATTACATTTCAACCCAGGTGCGAATTGACCATCGGCCCACGGTCGGGCCAACCGTCGGACGGTCGGTACAACTTTGTGCGCCACTGGTCGGGCCAACCAGCTAAATGATAACGGTCAACCGTCTTCAAATTCTCAACGTCGGCCCGACATTTGATATCACATATCGGCCATCTATTAAGGTGATGTCGGCCAACCCTTGGACAAAAATGTGGGGCCGACTTTGATTTTTGAAGGTTCGTACTACACTGGTGGAAACACACAAAATAGCTATTTAAGAAATAAGTAATAATTGATTGCGAGTATTTTGACTATAAATGTTAATGGTCCTGCTTAGAATGAATACATATATTACATTTTTAAACATTATATTACAAAACTGAAAGCAGTTTAAGAAAAAACAATTTTTAACTGTTTTATCACGTTATTTTTTTTATTATTATACGACATCATGTAGATGTAAAATAAATTAACTATAAATGGGAATATAAATAAAATATTTTTTAAATAAATCATTTAAACTGATTACAATTTTGAGGGGTTCGAAGCCCCGGGTTGATACCCTTAAATTTTTTTCAACTTTTCTTTTCAACAACTTTTTAACATTTTTTTTCAAAATTTTTGTTTTAATTTTTTTTCAACAAATTTTTCGTTTCAGGCCCTTTTAAAACTTTCGATAATGACATGAAATGTAATTTTTAATGAGCATTTAAAATTTGCATCGACGGAACTTAGAAATTTTATCGCGTACTGCGACAATTTTTTTGGTAACAGATTTTTTTAAACTTTCGTGTAACATTTGCAATTTATCATAAAGATGGCGTTTGGCATTTTTTTCTTTAAAAAAAGGAAGTGTCTACATGTGCCGAAATGTCGCTACGAATGTGGATATGTGCCCATATTCGGGCCAAGGTTTGACCGACCGTCGGGTGCAACATGGTGACTTGTACAAGCCAATGTTATGCCGACGGTCGAGCCATCTTTTGCCCAGAGTCGGGCCGCCCGTATTTTCACGGTCTTTTTAAAACCATGAACCAGCGTTTGTCCGACGCCCGGCCCATACTTGGGCCAGGGTTTGACCGACCGTCAGGTGCATCAAGGTGACTTGTGGCTAACTGACTACTGTATACAGAGTCGGACCGACCGCATTCTTGCGGTCATACCAACCAATCTGCCACGGTTTATCCGATCGTGGGTCAGAATTGGGCCGAAAGTCGGCTTTTCGCCCACCGCCGACGTCGGCTGTCAACTTTGGTGAGACTATGGCAGCTTGAAAACAACTTAGTCGGTCTAGCTCTGGTTACCGTACATCGATTACCAAAGTAGGGCCGACTTTGGGCTGATGGTCAATCTCTGGCATCCGACCGAATTTCGCGCCTGGGAACAGACGACTGAAAAATCCGGAAAAAGAAAATTCACGACACTGTAAAATTTCCGAATTGGAAAATTCTGGAATAAAAAAATTCCCGAAATTATAAAATTGCTAAAATTTAAAAATTCCGAATTGGAAAATTCTCGACAGAAAATTGCCGAATTATAACATATTCGAACTAGAAAATTGTCGAACTGAAACAATTACCAAAATAGTTTTTTAATACATATTATTTATTTATTAAAAATACAATAGTCAAGAGTTAATATTTTGTTAACATTATAGTTTTAATTAAAAATAACAATAAATGTATAAAAATTGTATAAAAAATATATTTAAACACAAGTGCGAACAAACTTCGCAGGATTCAACTCAGCACTGATTTATCTCTAAGTTTCTTTTTAATATTTTTAAAAATAAAAGTTGAATTTTTGCGAACGATTTTCGTAATTTTTTTAAATACTATGCACATTTTAAAAATTATCAAGTTCGAAAATTTTACGGTGTCATTGCTTCATATCAAAAATAAATTTAACATCTATAATAATAAAAAATATATATTATCTTTTACTTATAATACATTTTTGAAAGTTTTAAAATAAATTCGACTGAGTTTTTATTTAATATTCAGCTTTTATAAAATTTAAATAACTATTTCTCGATAAAGATATGTCAAATATTTCAAAATGTACCTGTATTTATTATTATTAGTTGGGTTGAGACCGTAACACCCCCTGACGCTTGGGTAATCCCGTTGCGTCCCCTTGTGAGCCTAAGCGTGACCCTAAAGACCTCTCCATAAGGAGAGGACCGCAGCCACGCTGTTGGCTGATATCTCCGACTCACTGATGCAGTAACTGCCAGTAAGTGTTAGACGTTTCCCCGCAATCGCAGGGCAGCGACAAAGGATGTGAGTAGCTGTCTCATCATCCATGCCGCACAGACGACAGAGAGGACTTTCCGCAAGGCCTATCTTATGTCTGTTAGGACTTTGATCTCTTTTCTCCTGAGTTTGAGTATTTCCCTTGCTCGGTCAAAGTTAAGCTTTGAGCCCAAGAGTGTTTTGGCCTGTCTGCAACCAGTGACCAAATCCCACTCATTCTGATGTTCCTCAGTCAGCCAACTGTTAATTTCTTCAGTGACTGACCTACTGGAAATACCTACAACCGGCTCGGGTCCAGTAAAATTTCCTCTTTGCTAGTCCAGGGATCCATAGCCGAGTAACTCGGTTTTCCGTCGCTAGCATATTTAGTGCCTCAAAGCACTCCCATACTAATAGCGACGTGGTCGTTGTTCCATTCAAGGCCAATATAGCAGCCCTGCTATCTGAGCAGATACGGATGTTTCTTCTGTTGTCATACTCCTTTGGCTTGTAGGGGCACTGGAGTATGGCCATAATCTCAGATTGTAGAACTGTGGTGTAGGACCCCAACTCGATTGTGAAGCACTTTCCATTCCTTCTACGATATACACCGGCTCCTGCATTCTCCTCGTTCCTGGAGCCATCTGTAAACCAGTTGTCTCCATCACTGGGCAGGTGTGCGTCGCCGTTAACCCATTCCTCCTTCGTGGATAGGCTAACTCGATACTTCTTGTCGAAGAGGTAGCGAGTGGCCATTTTGTTCCTGGGCATGTTCAGGGTCGGCCTTCTCGCGATGTCGACTGGGATTTTCACTGCTGTCGAGATCCTTTTGTCATTTACCAAATCTAGTCTCCAGGCCGCCTTGGCAGCAACGGCCTTGATGGTGAGATGGAGGGGCTCCAACCCTATTAGTGCCCCCAGTGCCATCATGCATGACGACTTCGAGGCATCAGCGATGCCTTTCAAAATCAGTGCCCTGATCCTTTCCAGTCGATACTTCATAGTTGACAGCTCGACCCAGCTCCACCAGACCACCGCCGCATAGGTTAGCCTGGGTCGCAAGATCGCTATCTTATCATATCATCAGTGCTTGCTGCATTACTCCGAAGAACGCATCCAGATGCTGGCCACGCGCGATAACTAGTATATCGTCCGCATAGCCTATGACGTGGTGACCCTGACTCGAGAGTAGATGAAGAAGTTCATCCACTACCAGGCACCACACCAAGGGCGATAAAACTCCTCCCCGCGGACATCCGGAGTCAATGGTTCCATATAAAGTGGTATCACCCATATTCGTAGTTAGATTCCTGTTGGCCAACATATGGCACGTCCATCCCACGACTACAGTAGGCACACCATGTGTGATCATGGCCGCCCTGATAACCTCTCCAGAGGTTTTGTTAAAGGCTCCTTCGACGTAAATAAAGTCGCGGATATATCTATCCACAAGTCTTTCCACTGTTTTTAGTAGGAACGGAAATCCTTGGGTGAGGTATAACCGATCCTACCTGCTTTCGGGATAAAGACTACTCTCGTGCCCCACCATGCCGCTGGGACATATCCCAGCGTCAGACTAGACCTAGCATGTCTCATTAGCGGCCCTATGATGGTCTCTCCAGCCCTCTGTAAGAGGACTGGATATATCCCATCTGGGGCACGAGACTTGTAAGGGCTGAAGGACTTCAGGGCCCACCTGACCCTGGCAGGGGTGACAATCTCGTTGGCAAGCCGCCATTTCGGGCTCAGTTGGGCCGCAGGCGACTTTGGTTGCCTCTGGGGTGCCGTCCCCACTTCTCCAAACCTTGAAAAGCCCGGGAAATGTGCCGCGATCAGGTGAGTTAAGGTGTCAAATGTACTTGTAATCAAATTTATACATTCATTTAAATTATTATATAAAATTTTAAATGCATGATTAGTAACAATAATAAAAAAATAAGAAAGATTACATTCAATGAAATGATATTTTTTTTACAGAATACTTATTTTATTTCTTAATCTAATGCTCAGAATATATTAAAAACCATCCGCCTACTGTTTGAACGAGTTAAAATATAATTATTTGTAATTATTAAATGAAAATATTATAATTATAATATAATCGAAAAAATGGTATTTTTCAACATTTCAAATAATCGCGCAAACGGTAGCCAATGAAACACCTGATGCATCGTCTGCGCAGTAGTGCAGAGGACCCGTGTTGGGAGCAATGCTGAGGTGGGATTCTGATGCCTCTTAATCTATTTCATCGAATCTTGGGGTGGGATTCTGATGCCCTCTAATGAAGTTCATCGAATCTCTCCTTCTATTATATGCAATTATACGGAGATGTTCGATTGTTTTTCAAACGATCGACTGCAACTATCTCTTTTCATCTGATTTGTCAGAACGAGACAGGCAATATTCGGTAATAAAGTACTCCTGACTTCTCGATTATCGACAGACACATCTCTCTTTACTAAACATACGATAGAAAGAGATAGTTCCAGTTGATCGTTTTTTAAAACGATCGAACATCTCAGTCTAATTTCATGAGATAGAAAGAGAGATTCGATCAACTAGAATAGAGATTTTTGGGTTACGTATTGATGCGCAGTACAGTAATATATTGCTAACCTATGCGCAGTGTAGTTCCATGGAACTTACGGATGCACAGTAGAGGACCATGGAACAACACTTATGGATGCGCAGTGATGTTATGGTTACCTATAGATACGGAACGTTCAAAGGCCAAAACGCAAGCAGAAACATACCCAAAACAAATCCGCTCCTGTTCTGGACCACGCTATATGCGTACACTGTACTACATTTAGACAATCAATTCAATGTTAAATTACTGTATAATTACTTTATGAATTAATTGATTTAACGTTTCTCCAATACAATTATGAGTTCCAAATTTAAAAATCGGACAGTTTATTCAAATTATGAAAATTTTTAAGTAGGTACATTTCTATGAAACTCAGTACAAGGGTGGGTTTTGGGGGATCGGAACAGGAATTTGGTGTCAAAATTCAAAAATTTTACTCAGTACGAAAAGCATTTTCGAGTTTCAGTATACAAATTTGGGGAAAACATTCCTATTTTGAGACTCGAAAATCTTCCTCGTTATAGAATTCATGGAATTCCACCAATTTTATACAATTTAAAAAATTTGAAGTCAACTTTCTGTGTTCTGTAACTCGATAAAGCCCTTGTACTCGACTTTTATGTAAATCTACCAATTTAATAACATTTTCCAACATTAAGTCAATTTTTAGAATTTAGCCTCCAAATTTGCAAGCTGTGACTCAAAAAACCTTCGCGTACTGACTTTCTTGAAATCCACTAATTTAAAAAAATTTTCCAAATTTAAGTCGTTTTTTTAAATTTTGGAATTTTTACATCCAACTCGTATCCCGTGACATGAAAAACCCTCTCGTACTGACTTTCATAGAAATTCACTAATTTAATCAAATTTTAAAAACAAATAAGGTCCTTTTTATGATATTTTCAATTTTGAATCCAAATTCATGTTTTGTGACTTGAATTCCCAAAATTTCGGTTGCTTTTTTGAATTTACGATTTTTCACCTCAAGTTCACATTCTGCGATTTCAAAAAAATTCTCGTACTAACTTTCATAAAAATCTTCTAGATAGATGAAATTTCTAAAATTGATGTCAACTTTCTGATTTTGAATTTTGAACCGGAGTATATTTTCTTCTGTTTTGTTTCCGGTTGCGTTTTTGCCTCGAAACGTTTTGTATCTATAAGTACCCGTAACATTACTGCGCATCCATAGATATATTATCCAATCTACCTCTGCTGCGCAGATGTAAGTTCCATGTAACTCTACTGCGCATCAATAAGAACCCCTTACATTACTGCACGCCATAAGTTCCATGTAACAACTGCGCATCCATAAGAAGTATTGAACTTAACTGCGCAGATGTTTCTGTCATGTCACTGTGCTGCGCATCTATAAGTGCTGTGTAACACTACTGCGCATATAGAAGTAACCCCTAACCTTACTGCGTAGACATAAGTGTCGTGTTATTGTACTGCGCATCCATAAGTGCCATTTAATTGTGGT
>CAKNWW010198590.1:0-10956 GCA_932074435.1 Andricus kollari
TACGCGTATACTGAATTGAGTACACGCTTATAGTAATTTCACTGTACGTTTATACTAATTCTAATATGTATGCGCACTAATGGTAGAGAACTCGTAAAAAAACTGTATTCCTTTCGAAAAAAGTTTAACTTAAAAGTTTTGACCAGCTCCGAAGCAGGTCAGAGTGAGAAGGAAGAAGTAAGAAGAAGTAATAAGGAGCAGGTCTGAGTGCTTTTGGAGTCCACCTGTGCAGATTTAGGTCAATAATTTGAATGTACCTGTTAAATAGAAGACTTCGCAGATCCTCGGAGAAACAAGCCGAAACTTTTAGCATCAAATAAGAACAAATGCAGCGGCACGCGTGCCTGCCACTGGCCACGTTGTGCGACCCGCGTAAATCGAAACGTACTTGCGCAGCTGAATATAGTAAACACGTATATGAATTTTGGTATACAGAAACTATGAAATTCATATACGTAAAAGAAACTTACTGAACATTTAATAAACATAGTATGCGTAAGTAAACTAAAATTACAAAGTGTAATGAATTTATTAAACATATAGGAAATTCAATATGCCCGTGTATACTAAAATTGCAAACATTTCTAATAGTGTACCCCGTCTAGCCCTGCTGCATTTAACCTTCTTAACTTCCTTATCTGTTTCTGTATCTTCTCGTCATTCAACTCCTCCATCTCTGCCTCCCTCGTTCTTATACTCCAATCATCTCTGTTCCTTGAATCTGAGCCCTGAAATGATTCTACAAAAAACTCCCTCCACTCCTCACTTCCTATCTTCTCGCTTATCCCCATTCTACGCTTTCTAAACCTATTCATTATCTTCCACACGTCCTCCTCTTTCTTAACACTTTCCAATTCCTCTTCCAGGTCTTTCTCCTTTTCCTGTTCTTTCTTCTGACACATCAATCTGAACTCCTTCCTCATTTCTACGTACTCCTCCCTTTTCGCAGTTCCCTCTTTCCACTTCTTGCACTTCTTCTTCACCTTCCTATTCATCTTACTGCATTCCCTATCCCAACATGGCTTCACCATTCCTTTCTTCTTTCTGAATACCTTCTTTTGCACACACCCTTTCACTTTCTGTTTCAAATCCTCCCATATCTCTTCCACCGACTCCCCTGCAAAGCGCAGCCTCCGTATTTGCTCCTGATACATCTCTATCACCTCCCTCGTTCAGCTCAACCTCCCCCCGTCGACACTTCTTCCCCACCTTGCCTTCCGCCGCTCTCCCTTACCCTGCTACGTTCCAGTATAGCACCTTCACTACTCCTCCATCCTGATTTACCCCCACCCCCCTGTTTCCCACGAAACAAATTTCCCTGCGATTCCTTAAAGTAGTCCGGCTATTGGACCGGTTACGTTGAAACGTCATAAAAATTAGTTTTTTCTTACAAAGAAATATGTCCTCTTTCGCATAATGCCCTTCTTAGGGGCCCTTTCCAGGTTACAATTTGAATTAACTCTGTTTAAAGTCGTATCATAAAACATGGTATCTTATGGAGATGCCTTTCGCGGGCTCCAAAAATTGTTAATTTCGGCTTTAAAATACGTTGAAAATTATCAGAAAAACTGTTTCGGAGACAGAAAATATAATGTGAAATTTGGATTACTGCTCATTTGTACTTGCTTCCAGGGTATTTGAGGTTAATTTTAGCAAAACATACATGACGAGAACGGTGTGGCGCTGACTAAGGTTGGCAGCACAGCTTCTGCGATTCACTTTTATTTTGGTTATTTATTCTTTGTGTAACCTCACGCACCTTTTCTCGCCGATTGGCTTCCGATTTCTTAATTATTCGTCCCTTTTTATGCTTTTTATCTCGCGGAGACATGATGCCGCTCTTCAACATAAATGTTTTGCCGGTTTATTGCAGGTTATGTTTACGTACTCGACTCGAGTCAAATGAACATTTAAATTTACATTTTGTTGTTAAATAAAAATATTTTATCTATATTGATCAGCATGAAAATTTAATACTCAATTTATTAATCGATAAGCTGGCAAAATTTTGGATTTAATTCCAAATACCAGAAAAAATAATGGACGTAGCTTTGACTAGGTTTTCCAGTAGCCGGACTACTTTAAGTACCTCTTCCTCCTCGTCCCACACCCACATTTTCTCTTCTACTTTCATTTTCCGATACCCTACCCTCGCCGCTCTCCCTTAATTCCTCTCCCTCCTAGCCCTGTCATTCATCCCTTTCCTTCCTCATGAAATCCTGATCGATGAAAACCCCCTTATCCTTAATCCTATTTTTATTTTGCATTACTCCAACTTCTCTTCCCAGTGGAATTAGTACTCTTTCATTTGTTGTTTAAACCTGGATATTTGATGAAACTTGTGAGTCGAGGCACTTCTTTTGTCTCATTTTGTGACATGTGTGGGGCCCGATTTGTAGCCCTTTTCTTGCTGATGGCTACATGCTCTTCAGTAAACTATTATGATAGCATTTATATTTCAAAATAATATAGTCGCTGTTTTTATTTTTTGTAAAAGAGCAGAACATCCTCTGTAGAAAAAAATTTCCGATTTTCTCTAAGATGAAGTCGATTACAATAAAATCTTTAATCGCAAAAATCAGGATTGGCTATGAAAATAAAATGAAATTTTGAATTCATTGGCATTTAGTAGATAGAAAGGAAAATTATCGTGAAATCGATGATAGAGGATCATTGAGAAGAGTGATGCCCTCCCTGATCGAGAAAGGCATGCGTGGCTGATAATTATGCTACAAGGCATGACGAGAAACGTAAATGGGTGTTTGTGTCTAGAGTTTCCGGTAATACATACAACCCGTCCGCCCTGATATCTGAATAATACGCTTTCATATTAGTAATACTTACTACTTGAAACCAGTCAAAACGTAATCGTTCTGCCAACGAATTTAAATCCGCCACAGGAAATTCGCAAGGCTTTTTTTTATTTATAGTTAACAGGCCTCGTATTTCATATTGCAGAAAAATATCTGTAGGGGATATTTGATTCGGAAATATCGTTCAAAGTGACTGCAGAATCAAAAAGTGAAAGATTCGGAATCCGTGTGATTTCCGAAATCGTTCCGAAATCACGAAAATGAGTTACGAGAATATCAGTGAAAACCTCGCCTAAAATATAGAAAATGCATTTCAAATATTTACGAATCTTGAAAAATAAAGCAGATACGAGATCCTTATGAAATCCAGCAAGTCACATTCAGAAATTTGAACTCATATATCGCTATTATTTTAACTTGAATTATAATTTAATTACTTCAATCTATTTTTTTCTTTCCACAAGTAGAAGCTTCCATTTAAAATCTAAACCATCACTCATTAACTCTTTGTAACAATATTAAAACGTATTATATAATATAATATTCCGTTACTTGCTTCTTAAGAATTTATTTGTAATATTGACATTAATGCAGTGCATAATGTGCAATTTCAGGATGTATGTATGCTTACTTTAATATCCGTGATCGTTAATGCAATATTCTCCGAAGAAGCTGTGAACTCTTGCGAAGTTAATCGCACTCGGCTCATTATAATACAAATATCCGCTATGGTAGCACCAAACGCAACGCAAACGGAAGTCAAGTACTCCACGATGTACTCGAGTCAGGTACTTGTCGCATTCCTGAAGGTGACGTGACGTGCGACAAACTACAACGGATATTCTCCGATCCCGCGCATTTATAACGGAATTTTCCTGTTTTAATACACCACGCGATCACGTACACTCTTACAGAATGATGACACGCAATAATGATATGTACATATGCTGACTGCCCTTCGTTGGATTATTGTGTTTGACCCAGATCAGGACCATTCTGCTTTGCTGCCTTCAACTCGATCTCGCAGTTCTGAGAATCCTTTCCTATATTAAATTATTATTCTTATCAACGTTACATATTTCATTTATTACATTCTTATTAATATCTGAAAATGATAAAATTTTGTCGGTGCATGTCTGTCTGTATGTATGTATGTCTGGTTGGTGACTTGAAAGTTGTATAGCCACATTAACTTTTGAAGGATTTGACAAATCGAATCAGCCTTTGATATTCTTCGTTAGGGTCTCAGAATAAACTTCAAGTTCGTTAACGAGGTTAATCGAACAAAAACCCAAGTGGAAATTTACAAATGGCTTGGTACCGCGCCAGTACCGCCGGTCGGATGTCGGTACTGGCGCAGTACTGGCATTAGTACAAAATGTCATTCGGCTGGGAGTTGTCTGTCGGTACTGGGGCGGTACTGGAAATGGTATTATGCCTGAACCGGCATTTGCACTTAGTACTGCGGGGCAGTACTGAACCAGTAATGCGCCAACGCTCGGCAAAACTCCTTAATTCGGCTTCCAGCCAGCACTTGAACTCAGTACTGGGTCAGTACTAAACCAGTACTGCGCCAACACTCGGCAAAACTCCTAAGTCGGCTTCCAGCCAGCACTTGGATTCAGTACTGGGGCAGTACTGAACCAGTACCGCGCCAACGGTCGGCACGGTACAGTTGATCAGTTCTGGCATTGCTCCTCATTTACAACTGGCGCGGTAGTATGCCGTTCGTAAGATCCGGAATAAGTCCGACTTTTCCGCCTGGAAATTAAAAAATTTAGAGGATTTTTAATACTCAAAATTTTTTCTTCGAAATTTTCTGAAATTAAAGCATGCTCTACAGCAGTTATATATACACACTGGGGTCTTGCTCTACCGGAACCTGATATACCGGATAAGGTGGTCCAAGGGGGCGAGAGATAGGCGCTTGCAAGGTCAGCGGAGTTGCGCAGTTTACGGTTTGACACTATAAGAAGCCACAAGCAAGAAGGAGAAGACGATCGGGTTTGAGGGTCCCAATTTACCGTGAAGGTTATTGAGTTAAGGCCAAATTCATAGTAGTCATATTCATAAGTGCGAAAGAGATGCTCTTATGCGCCATATAGTAGTGTCTCACTCGCTCTCACGCTTCTCTATGACTACTATGAAGTTGACCTTACGGTTTTATGCGCCACTTGTCGTAAAGGGTCATCTAATATGTGAATATTGCACAAAATTATGCTTATTGAGGCAAGTGGCGTTTTATGCACTATTGTAGAGTACTCTTCAATTGTTGTCCAAAGTTCTGGTAGATAACAAAAAGGTTTTCAAATTATCTTAATGATCTCAAATATAATAAAAATTAAAAAAGTTATGTCGACTGTTAGATGCAATATGGAATTAATTTCAGGTAAATCCGTATAAAGAATCAAGTTACGGTTATCCCATATAAAAAATAAGGTTAAATTGCTCTGCACACGGAATCAATTCTATTTTAATCGATTTTCACGTTTGGACTTTTGGTGATAAAATAAAACAAACAGGCCGCTCTACAAGCACGTATTAAAATTGCATGTATGCTTCTTTATTCTATTAAAAAAAATTAAATTGTCAAAAAATATACTTGATTCCGTATACAGAGCAACTCTTACCTAATTTCTATACGGAATAACCATAACTGGATTCTTTATACGGACCTACCAGAATTTGATTCCATATTGCATGGATCAGTCGATATCATTTTCAAAGTTTAGAAAAGTTTCAAAAATAGCAAAAACTGTTTTCTGACAAATTGGGACATTTCAATAGATATTTTTAGTATAAATCATCGTTGACTTTTTCGTTTCCAACACAATCTCCAGAAAAATCCTTAACCATATCTACAATCGGAAAATATTAAGCGTTCCAAAAGTTAGTCATATAAGTCGAAAAAAGTATTGAAATTACGAAAAAATATAATCAAGCTATCCTATATTTGTTGAGTGCGAAGCGCGAGAGTGGCAATATGTCGCACGTGCTTTGAGAGTCTTTTTTACAATTAAATATTGAAAAAGAATGTTTAGTTCCGCTGTAGTTTATTTGGGATTTGAATCAGAGTTTTAGTTTTAAGTTACAATATTTATGATATTTGTAATGAAGTCGAAATGCACGCATGGAACGTACATGGGCATGATTATTTTTTAGAACAAAATACTTCATTCAATTGAACATTTTTGTAGGTTAAAAACTTACTAGATTATGTAATCTTCAAAGTAATATCATTTACAGTTGAACAATTTTAAATGATTGAATGCATTTAAGATTTAATAATTTTAGCTTGAAATGTTCAAAATTGTTTGATTTAAATTTGTAATCCTTCAATATCGTAGAAATTCAAAATAAAAGCTTTAAGGGCATGTGATATTTACCACATGCGAAATTCATTTTCACACCTTTGTTTCCACAATAATAAATATTTGTATCGGAAACTTTTAATAATGGTAGCGTACATGGAAGTAAATTTAGATAGACTTTTTCTTGTTAGAATAATTAAAAATTATATTCAAACTAGGCGCCATGCGTCTATTATAAAGGTTTTCGAAACCGGTTTAATCAACAACAAAAATTATTATTATTGTGCATGATAATATGATGATTTATGCCGATTTCATCCTTAATTTTACGTAAACAGACAATGAAGCCAATAAATAGAAATTTTGTTTGACATATTTTTTAAATTATAATTTATAACGGGGGTCAGTATAAAAAGGAAATGTTCAACATCAACATGTCGCGAAACAGTATTTAAAATGTTTGACTATTTTATCTTTATATCACTAAAAATTGAGTAGGACCTGAGGGATAGATGGAGTCCCGTAAGATAAGGAGGTCCCGTGGGTTAGTGGAAGTCGCGATAGATAGTCTGAGTCTGGGGCATGGAGGAGCTTCCGAGGAATAGTTGGGATGCGATGGAATAAGGAGGTCTCATAGTATAGTGGGGATCGACATTGTTAGGTTGGGTCCAATGGGAAAAATGAGATCACGAGGGGTAGCTTGGGTCCCGTGCGTTAACGAATTTCCATGAGATAGTGAGGGACCTGATAGATAGGTTGGGTCCCGTGAGAGCAGTGAGATCACGAGGGATAGTTCGCGTCCCATGGCGTAAAGGAGGTTCCTTGGGATATTTGGGGTTTCCTGGGATAGTGAGGAATCAAATTGAAAGCCTAGTTATATAATTTCCAGTTTGAAGTGTTTGCAAATAAATTATAGTATAGTATAGCAGAACAGTTTTTAATTGCAAAAATGCCAAATCGAATAATCTGAACGGTTTTAAATTTAATGCACTTAAAATTAGAAAATCTCAGAATAGAACATTTAAGATGAATAATTTAATTCTGCATCGTTTCCAATTTTACCATTTGATCTCCATAAATCTAAGCTATGTAGCTATAAAAGTGATAAATTGAAAAGCTAAGAATCAGTCACTGATTCAATTAGATATTATTTAAATAATTTTCCGGCAACATTTAAATTTATTTAGTTAAATGTTACTAATTGTAGGCGTCCGCATAAATAAATTTTCTGTATTTCAAGTTTGAATTTTTGAAGTTGGAACTTCGGAAACCTGCTTCTGGAGGGAAACGCATTTAAAGTTAGTGAGTGCCATAATCGCATGTGTTATACATTTTCATCGAACATGAAATATACCCATTTCCGGTTGCTTTCGGGACATAAGTATAGTACAAATAAACTCAGTAGAGGTCTTAGTATCATCCCCCACTAAAATCAGAAAATAATCATTTTGACCCTGACTTAGAAAAATGTGAATATCTCCTATACTAGAACCGTCCATAAGGGCCCTTTTCATGCGCAGATCCACGATTGAATTGAAATTCTAATATTTCTAAATTTGTATTAATTGAAATTTGTAACAATTTTGTTCTGTGACTCATTTTTTAGATATTTAACTAGTTAGTTTAACTGATTTTTCTGTGAAATTGAAGGTAGTCAAAATTGAACAGTTAAAAAAGAGCTCTAGGAACTGTACGTTTAAACTCAAGTGTTATCAACTCAACCATTTTAGAACTGCATTTAAAATCTAGGTATTTTAAATTTTTTAATATTTTAAAATTGAAGAATTTTAAATTTCAGGTAATGTGATATTTAAAGTGATTGAATAGATTTTGCTACTAAACATGATAAACATTTACAATTTTCAAAGAGTTCCGGTCCAGTGATGACCACACTTCTAATAATGTGAGTATTAACTACAATATTGAATCTGCAAACTAAACAAAGGACCATTTAAGTCGAATTATCACTTCAGTTTTTGATGAGATGGTGGGATAATCTTAAAACACAATTAGAATTTATAATTCATCCACGTACTTGTGATCTAGTGCGAGGATTAGACTATACTATAAAAATAAATAACATAGTCATGAACCTGATGAGTTCTTGTATATTTTTTGTTACAGAACTCTTTTTTAGATGACGTGTGAGTAAGTAGGCCACAGAAGTAGTCAAGATATTTTGGACTTGATTCCAATTTAATTAGTTTTATACCCAGGAGCTAAGAATAGTGTATTTCGTGGTAAGGAAAGAAAGGCAACGATCTCAACAAGTGTGAAGTTAGCTACCCGAGCAAAGCAAGGGCAAATATCACACCAGTTGAAATCGTTGCTTCTCCCCATGACACGTATGACACGTAATTCAAAATGTTGTAAATTTTGAGACATACACAAAACACATGTGACACAACACGACTACAGACTGAAGTTGTCTTTAAGACGTTTATAACACGTGAAATCAACAACTTTCGCCCCGCTATCCCGAGTCGAAATTTAGACCCTACTTTGAACCTGCAGTTCCTTATTAGAATCGGCTTTTACTAGAAAATAAAACATTAGATTCTCCTTTGACTCCATTTCAATCTACAGTTTCCTAATTTTAATCTTTAGAAGCTACAGTCTTCCAATTGGAGAACCTAGCTTTACGCTATAAAATCTCTCTCCATGAATGCTGACCCTACTTTAAATCTTTAGAGCCTACATTTGTCCAGCTCAAAACCCTACTTTGACGCTGTTTAACCTCATACAGGCATTTTCAATAGGGATGTTATGAAAAAGTGATTTGTATTTCAAAAGCATTTTATAAGGAAGAGATTAATTGGCGAAGAGAATAGTCAAATGATTATAAAAGATTGTCTTCTGTATACATCTTTGTCAGTTCTTGCTGGATATTGTAGGAGACTTTTCAATGTACTTTCACTAGAGTCTGATACTTCGTTATAGTCATTGGCCTAAGCAAGATTGATCGAGGCTGCAGCTTAGCAAATCTTGGATTAAACGTTTCTTTTTAAACTTTGCTATAATGAAATTTGTTTCTACAAAGAAAGTTTCAATTTGATTATTACGCGGTTTTATTGTCATTGAAACTCACGATTGATTTTATTTTGTATTTTATAAGTTGAGTTTTATAAAAAAAAGATTATTGGAATACCAGTAATTTTTAAAGAAAGCAAGTATTCTTACTTGAAATCAAAATACTGATCTAGATTTATTTCCTGAGACTAATTAAAATTAAAATAAACGAATTAGTACAAGTAGTTAGGAAAATTAGAACATGAGCCAATTTCTAATATTTTCTGAAAAGATAGGGATTTTTTTCAGAAACTATTATAAATTCTTATTGGTTATTGAGGTTTCTTTTATTATTCGAGTCAGAAATTTTTTGTTTTTTTTTTTGGTTGTTTACTGATAAACCTTAGTTCCGGCTCACTTTCACTATTTCGACAGAGCCTCGAGGCTTAACGCCATCTTCAAGGGCTTTGTGCTAATCGAGCAATGCAAAATGCACAGTTCGCTTAAAAAGTTTGCATGCAAGACGAAAATGTTCTTCCACATCAATGAGAAAGAAACTTTTATGGTGCAAAATATGTATGAATTCATGGCCTCGGTTTCGTAAGAGATCGTAAAATTATCTTGCTAAGGAGCAGAACAAAATCTGAGAAATTCGTTTACACCATCAGGCTTTTATACAAATGAGTTCACTTTAGTTTTTCATATTTATATTCCACAAGATTGTTTAAAATTTGATTAAACTTCAAGTTATGTGAAGATTAAAATGATTGTAAAATTATAGTTATCAGAGCCTTAAAATATTTTTACATGAGACTATTCCAAATTCCAAATTTTTCAAATTTTAAGATTTCAATTTCAAAGTCTTTACATAATCAAGAATTTTCGCATTTGAAACGTTAAAGTTTTGAAATCATTCATTCCTGAACGTTCGCAGTTAAATTTATCCATTTTTTAGAGACTTTTATTTGAAAGGTTTGCAAAAATAATTAAACAATGTAATTTAAAATTTACTAAGTTCGAACCTACACTGTAAAAAAAGCTTTGGTGATATTTATAATCAGCTAGTAATTATACGTGCAGTGTATTTTCAAATACAATGTATAACCTGATTAATTTACGATACGACAGTACTTATTTGCAATCTAGTGTGATTTAACTTCAGGTCACAATGTGAAAATAGAACGAAGGTTGTTGCATTTGCAGTCGACTGTAAAATTACTACGTCCGATGATGGAAATTATTCGATCGGCATGGGACATAGTAAGTTTACGTAAGATGATAAATTTACTTGGGACTTTAAGTCTACGAAAGTATATGTAAATTTTGACTATGTGTACTTTTCTATCGCGAGGGAGTAAGTCCGCCCTGACGAACGCCGCAGAATTATGTGCAGGACGTAAATTTTGACCATTCGCGACTCTCGAGTATGACGTTTTCACTCGATAAAAATGACTTTTTAAATTTTGAGACTGTCAAGGGGTTATACTCCGTTTTCCCCCCTTGATACAGAAAATAGTTTTGAACATTTTCACATCTGTGAAAAGTTGTGAATAGTAGCAAGGTGTCTGTAGGTTAAATAAAAACTGCAAATCAGTGAAAAGTAAGGGAAATTTGATAATCAGGGAACGTTAAGAATAAGTCAAAGATGAAAAAAATATTGAAAATTGAATCCTTGAAAAGTTTTTGGGGAACCAAACCTCTAAATATCTTTTCGATTATAAAAGCTGAAAACAAAATTCAACGAAATATCGGAGATTTCCGACCCGTACCTAATTTCACGGTCGACGACGGGAAAACGTCCTGCATGTATTTCTTTATGGCGG
>CAKNWW010198664.1:0-10150 GCA_932074435.1 Andricus kollari
GATTCAGATTCAGCGATCCCAAAAACATATAGGAATGATGGTTCAACCCAATCACACGTCTCTATCACCATTCGACCTTGGATTGACCTTGAAGCTAACATTATGGGGTTAAACTGACTCCGGATTTAGATTCAGCGATCTCAAAAACATATAGGAACTATGGTTCAACCCACTCACACGTCCCTGTCGACATTTGACCTTGAAATGACCTTAAAAAATAGCCAACTCCGTTACGCTGATCCCGGATTCGGATTCAGCGACCCCGAAACCATAAGGGTAGGGGGGTCTGGTCTTCCGGACAGACCACTTTTTTTTGTGTAGCTGTGTAATCTTTGAAGATGTCGTATCTTAACAGGGGATAAAGCAAGAAATATTGGGTTCATGCATCGCATTTCATGATATTGTGACGACGTTTACCCTTTCGCTTTTAGGCGGCGGCAATTTCCAATCAAATTAGCATTTGCGATGACAATTAATAGAAGCCAAGGACATACTTTCGAAAAAATTGGAGTAGATCTTCGTAAAGATGTATTCAATCATAGACAATTGTACGTGGCATTTTCTCGAGTTAGATCTTGGTAATCTTTACGTATTTTCTTGGGAGAACAACGCCTGAATGAAATGATTAAAAATTCTGTATACACAGAATTATTTGACTAAAATAATTAGTTTACTTTTTAAACAATCAATAAAAAATGTTTTCAAAACATCTTGAAGTCACAGGATACTTTACTATACAGCAATTTAGATTACGTGGGTTTTTATTTACAATCTACAATTTCAAACAAAAATATTATTGCCCAGATGTAAAGAAAATGAACACGGACGTCTGACGACCATTATTTTGTTGAAAAATTATTCACAAAAACCCGCGTAAAGTAACTTGCTCTTACGGCAAAGTTTCACATGCCCTCGATTTCTTTGCAGCAAAATAAATTTTCAAATACGAAACACGTGCGCTCAAGCGCGCCCGGTAAGAAGAGAAGAATTCAAAAAAATTCAGAATCTGAATTCCCATTAATACGTGAATTTTCCTCCATCGAAAGTTCCACCAACGAGCACAAAAAAAAAGCAAAACCTATTCCTTTTAATGGACTCAGAAAAATGTAATGGAAGCGTATCGGGAGAAATTAAAAAGTGGAGAAATGTCACTTTTATTATTATCTTTTGATTGTACTTGGATTCTGCCTTATTCTTCGGAGATTCTTGTTAATTTTTGAATGGTATTTTGAAAAAGAAATTAAATAGAGCGTGCATGGAAAAAGAATTATCAAACAATCGCGCAAAAAGACCGGTTCACTGGGAAAATAATATTTTGCTTTTTGACATTTGAGAGACGTGTCTTCTTACAACGGACCGTTGAGTTAGACTGGCATCATCGTTGTCATCTGTTGGAGAAATAGACAAAAAAAGGGACAGATTAGAAGGAATTAAAATAATCGAAAATAAAGCATGTAAGTATGGAAATAAAAATAACCATGAGAAAAAGAACTGAAATTTCCAAACTTATGTTGCACACGGAGGAATAGAAAGCATGTAAGAGCACGCATTTTGTGGACGGATTAAAAAGAATTAAATAATCGAAAAACCATAATGTAAGTATGGAATTAAAAATAACCATGAGAGGTGTGTCTACTGCTCGAATTCAGAGGCATTAAAAAAATGGAAAATATGTTCGCCTGCATGGAACTCAACACAACTGGCAATCGTTAAGCAAATAGAAAAGAATTGGTTTCGGAGATAAATCTATTCTTTCGTTGGGCACTTCTTCCGATGGAAAATTAGCACATTCAAAAAAATTATACAATGCACACTCTTTCGTTTAAATCTGAAAATATTAATTTTTCTTTTTTCTTCTCTTCTTACGGGGCGCGATCGGTCTCGTGTGTATAAATACTATATTTCAATTACGTTAGTAGTAACCTCTTTATTACTGTGTCCTTTCGGTGTGTCACTCAAATGACAAACAATTAATATACGGATCACAGGCAACGTTTTCTAGACTTTCCTAACCTCAAATATGTACACGCCTTTTAACGAATATTATGCTTCATAATCTTAAGTGTAACCGATAATTATATCTACACTCCAATAAGTGGTTCTTTAATTAATCCATAAACCAATTTCAACGGTCGGAAATTTCAGTAAACTCTCTTAAAAGATAACTTGTATTTACTTTTACCACTTTTACAAAACCGCAAAAACCCTATGAAATTTGTCTACAAATCACAAGTGCTACTTACAAGCCATAAGTTTTATGAAACAAAACGCTTGTGAAACTGCGAGATATTACTTGTAAAAGGAGTCGCCGTACTTGTAACGTGTAAACTGTGCGAACGACTTTGTGAAACGCACACTATTAATGCAAGCAAAAAGTTACTAGACTTGTACTTGTAAATTGTAACTTGTAGTTTTTATGAAATAGGCCCCTGGTCCGTATCTGTACTAAGTTTTTTTATAAGGGAGTGCTGTAGCCTGACCTTTTTCGGTTTGCCAGCAATTTCAAAGTGCATTTTTGCTTGGGACGAAATCGACCCATGTACGACCGCACAGGGTAAATGCATCACATTCTTCATCGTAAAATAGTGAAATAGTAGAAATTACTAAGTAGATATTTCTTTTTGCATTTCTCTCCAGAAAAAATGTAGAATAACGCGCAAAGAAATTTTCTGTTGAAAGAAAAAAAGTTCCATTCGTTTATAAACAATTCATATTTTTCAAACAAACTCAACGTTTTTATGTTTAGAAGAAAGATGTCTGGAATTTACGTCCTTAAACAAAAATTCCAAATTACGAATCTTCAAATTAATGTTGTAACAGTTTTGTATTGTGAATAAGTTTTGCGAAAACAATTTTTTTGCGTAGAAAATCTCGAGAAACCTTTCCGACCATAAGGGCTATAAAAAAATTATTTTACAGAGAAAAAAACGACTTTCGATTTATGGTGTCCTACTTGGGATAATTTGACATAAACAAAAAATTCTAATTCAAATAAAAAAAGAACTGGTAAGCAGAAAATTCTAATCAATGCAGAGTTTTACTATGCTAGACCTATACCACAATACTATGTAGGTCGCTTTTTTGGCTCCGCACACTTCTTTTCTGTGTTTCTGAGTTATTAAATACAATTAAATTTGCATGCAAAAAGTTGAATTTTTAAGTTAAAAAGTCAAATATTTTAGACAAAATTTGACTTTTAATCTCGGAAAGATAAATTTTCAATAAAAACTTAATTTTCAACCAAGAAAAATGAATTATCCGCCAAATAGATGAACTTAGTTCAAGTAGTCAGTGTAAAAATTTTACTCAGTAAAAATATTGGAATTTCAACCAAATAGATGACTTTTTAACGCAAAAGATGAAGTTTGAACTAAGAAGATTAATTTTCTACTAAAAAAGAGGCATTTTCGACAAAATACCGATAGTCTCAACCAAATACTTGAATTTTCTACTTAAAAAGATACAGCCAAAAATGGAATAGCGCAATTTTAATGGAAAACCATTCATTTTCGTTAAAAAAGAAGAATTTTCAAGGCCAGGGTGGCCACTATTTTAAAAATTGTTGTCTCCCGGCTTTCTCCCGGTTCTCCCGGTAAATATTAGTGATTTCTCCCGGTTTAGAAAAAAATATACTCGATAAGTATCAGCAAACTTTTTTGCAAGAAATCTGTTAGCTTTGAATAATATAAACAATTTAAAAATCCGTTATTAAACCAATTTTTCAATATTATATTTTAAACATATTTTAAATAATAAATTCTAACTGAAAACGTCTGAAATAAAAAAAAATAATATATATATAGAACGATGATGGACAATTTAATTAGAAAAAGGAGTTGAATAATATTGTATAATTTCTAAGTCGAAGCGCTAAAACTTAAATATTTTTTTAAATTGAAGAATCACGAAATTGAATTATTTCGGATTACAATGTCAAAATAGGACTATGTCAAAACGTTAAAAATTGAATATTTTAAGATTCGAATTTTAGAGAATAGATCATTTAAAATTCAGAAGAATTGAAATTGTATTATTTATAATTAAGAGCGTTCAAAATAAAAAAATTACAAACTTTTGAATTTGAATCATTTTAAATTCAGAGAAATGAAAATTTGACAATTTGAAATTTTAAACTAAATTGAATCATTCAAAGTCAAAGCTTCTGAAGTTCTAGAATTTTAAATTGTTATTAGATAACAAAATTATAATTTAACATTAGAGCTGATGAGACAAAATTTTCTAAAATCAAAAAATGAATAAAATTAATTTAAAAAAAACGTAAAAAATAAATATTAACTTTAAATGGGAAACACTAAAGATGAAAAAAATTGTACGTACCAAAAATTGTGATAATAACACTTTTTTATACTCAAACCCTTTAAATTTCAATTATTTTAAGTAAATTTAAATCGTTAAAAAAATTAATAATTTTCAAATTGCTGATTATATTTTCCAAAATTTAACCAATAAAATTTAAATTGTAAAATTTAAACCTATGAAAGGGAAAAATAAAATATTTAGCGTTCAACATAAAAATTCAGAACTCTAAACTTGTAACCATTTAAAATTACCGAAATTATTAAATTACTGATGCACGAGGGGTTCACAACTCGACCGATGGAGTGTACACTGACTTCAAGTGATTTCAGTGACTTCATGTGAATTCAAATTACTTCAAGCCAGTGAATTCAGCGAAGGTGTACACCTGACTTCACGAGTTGTGAACCCCTCGCTGATTTATCAATTTCAGATAGTTTAATTTTTATCTTGTTTTATTGAAAAATTAATTTTTAATGTTTTAATTTTAAATCTTCCTTTAGAATTATTATACATTCTTAAATCTTCTGATAAAATATTTTGCTATTTGAAATTATTTATTTGTTTCAGTCTTTAACTAAAAATCGGACAATTTTAAGATATTACATTAAAAACAACAAAAATAATACAATACAAGATTGCTGTGATATGATTCCAATTTTTGACATTTTGAATATTTGACTTTGAAACTAAAATATTGTCAAATTCAAAATTCCAAATTTACAAAAATTAATCTAAAAATTAAATTAAGAAAAAACTTTAGTTTCAAGGACTTAAAGATTAAACTTTTAGAATTGCGCATTAAAAACCATATTTTTAAATTAACATTATAGACATTTTAAATACGATAAATATATTATTGATACGTATCATATAATGTAGTATCAAGTGACATTCAAAAAGACTGGATAGTTTTTTTTACTAAAAAATGTGATTTCTCTCTCTTAAAAAAAAAAATCATTTTTATTCAAAACTTACACAACGCGCGAATTATGAAATACGGACTATCTCCCGGTATAATATTTTTCTCCTGGTTCTCCCGGGTAAGTGGCCACCCTGATTGCGCTAACGTGAACTAAAATCCCAAAACGGATGTACCTGAAGTTCCGAACGTTCAAATGAACAAAATATTTTTCCCCATTTCTATTTTACCCATAGATATTGTTCCAAAAGCAATTAAAAATATGCATTATAATTCTGTTTCAATAATGAATTATTTCCAATATAAATAAACAAACATTTGAGCACTTTTTCTGGTTAACAAAGTCATCAGTAAAAAATTTCGTTCATTTGAACGTTCAGAACTGCAAGCACATCCAACACTAAACCTACGTTATTATTATTATTATTATTATTATTATACCATTAAGCCATTTCCCTTTCGGGGTAGGCGTGAATTGCTCGGTTAGAGAAAGTAGTAGTGTGTGTATGGGTATATAGGTATAGGGTAAAAAGGTATATAGGTGTAAGGTGTAGATATTTTAGATTGGTCTAGAATTCTCGTGTTATTTATTTAAATGACAAGTTCATTCCGCAACACTGCTCCGACCCAGGCTGCTGATCAATCTCTCTAGCGATCACCCCAAGTGGAGAGTCTCACAAAATTGTTATGTGTGGCATGTGTGTGTTATGTCTTATGTCTCTTCGGATTAATGTCTCATTCACAGACTCTATCCATGCTTTCGGCGGTCTACCTCTAGGCATTCTGCCATTTACTTTACCTTTATACACCTGTTTGGTCAGTCGTTCATCTTTCATTCATGCAAGATGTCCGAACCACCTTAACTGAATTCTTTCTCATATGTCAACTATTGTCTCCCCTGTACCACATTCTTTGAGGATTATCTCGTTTCGCGCTTTGTCCATCAGTGTTTTCCCGCATATTATGCGCAGATCTTTCATGCCAATAGCGTTAATTTTACTCTTGTCCTTTTCTTGACATGTCCATGTCTCCCTACCGTATAGTATAACCGGTACTATTAAAGCTTTATATACGGTCATTTTAGTTTCTTTTGATTTGTTTTTATTTCTGAGAATGGGCCCTGCTCTACCGATAACCTTCTTACCCTTATTAATGCGCCTATCTAACTCCCCATCTATTTTCCCGTCGTTTGTGAATAGACTACCCAGATATACGTACTTGTCAACTTGCTCTAAACTCTCATGATTCAGGACAATGTTGCACATTGTTTTCTCACCTTTTCCTTCAAACACCAATACCTTTGTTTTATTTACGTTACTTTTGAGGCCCATGTTCTTCATGCTTGTATTAAGTTTGTTCAACATTCTTTTGTAAGTCTTCGATTGACTCTGCCATAACAATCTTGTCATCTGCGAAAGCCAAACCACGCACCTTCACCGTTTCGAGATCTACACCTTCTTCGTCGAAGAGGGCCATTCTTAGACACTTGTCCATAAAAATGATAAATAGCCATGAGGACATAACGCATCCTTGTCTAACATCCTGCGTAATATCGAACCAGTCACTCAGTTTCCCATTAACCCTTACGCTCGCTTTACTGCCTGCATATATTGTTTGTATTGCTTGTAGGAGCCACCCATGGACTCCGTATTCTTTAAGGACTTCCCAAAGTTTATTTCTATTTAACGTGTCAAATGCTTTTTCTAGGTCAACAAATGCACAGAAAACTTTCTTTGCTACTCTTAAGCTTTTTTCTGTGATTTGTCTTAAGCTAAATATCTGATCTGTGCATGATCTTCCTGGCATAAATCCACTTTGGACTTCCCATATCTTTTCTTCTGTAATTTCCATTACCCTACGAATAAGTATTTTTGAGTATATTTTACTTACGGTACTTAGTAAGCTGATACCTATGTAATTATTACAGTTGTTTTTATCTCCCTTTCTTTTGTATATTGGTATGATGATCGCTTTTCTCCAATCGTCTGGGACTTGTCCCGTCTCGATACATAAATTTATCAATTCGCACAACCTGTGAGGTATGTATTCGCCACTGTATTTAAGCATCTCAGCGCTAATACTGTCTAGCTCAGCAACCTTACCTTTTTCTAAGTTCTTAATTATATCCCTAACTTCAGTGACACAGACTTTCTCAATTGGGTTTTATAATTCGTTATGTTCTATGTCGCAGTTTTGTTTCCCTGTATCTTCACCTCCTAATAATTCTTTGAAAGAGTCTTTCAAAGCGTCTACTATCCCGTCTGTATCATATAGAATTTCACCTTTGCTGTTTCGCATGCTCACAAGCTCTGTATTTTTGCTTTCCTTCATCTCTTTAAATATTGCTTTCATGGTTCCTTGAAAGCCGTTTTGTAATTTCTTCTTTTCTTCTGTTCTGATTTTATCTTTACTTTCCTTGACTAGTCGTTTAACTTTCCTCTTTTTGTGTCTGTAATCACTTTCAAGCCTATTTCTCTCCTCATCGCTAAGATCTGTGATGTTCAACTTTCTCTCGTACGCTTTTTTCTTTTCTTTTTGGGCTGCCTTAATTTCATCATTCCACCATGTAGAACCAGATTTTCTTCCTACAACCGCTGTACCACATACTTCAATCGCAGTTTCAACAATGATATCTCGTAACATAGCCCACGAGCCCTCTGTATCTTTAATGCTTCTAAGCGCCTCCTAAGTTGCCTCATCTACGCGTTCCTTTATCTTATTCTGAAAATCTATACGCACTTCCGGTTTCTGTAAATTTTTAATCTTGATTCGCATTTGTTTCGTTTTTGTTGTTTTCTTTCTTCTCCGTCCCCGCTCTAAGTTTATTTTGGAGACTAGAAGGTAATGATGAGTATTGCATTCGGAACCGCTCATGACTCTTGTATATTTAACTAGTTCTCTTAGTCTTTCATCCGCAATAACGAAGTCAATTATACTGCGACTATTTCCTTCAGACCAGATGTACGTGAGGATCATTTTATGTCGAAACCACGTATTTGTAATAAATAGGCCCTTTTCTAAGCATAAATTAACTAATTTTTCCCCGTTATCATTTTTTCTTGGATCTCCAAATTTACCTAGAACCCTTTCCGTATCTGTATCTTGACGTTGGACGCCGACCCATCCGTTTATATCTCCTAGTAAAATTATTCTTTCACCTTGATCGCAGGTATTAATTGTATCATTTAAAGTGTTCCAGAAGGCGTCTTTGACTGGGAGATACAAAATCATGCGGTTTGAGATGTTGTCTTGCTTTTTCATGCATAATTCAACCGATCCCTTGACTACCATGTGATTCGCTACCTATTCCTGATCAAATTTCAAAACCGCCTTTCAATACCCCATTCTCTCAGGTACACATAAAATATCTATTTTCCTTACGTGCATGGTTTCTCGTAGTTATCTTATCTTAAGATCACTCACTCCTCTAGCATTCCAAACACCCAGGTTCCATTCATCGCCTGAAACTCGGCCTTTTCGTTTACCGTGTGTAAGCATTTCGTCAATAAAAGTTTTAGTCCATTCCGAGGCTATTTTCTGGTTTGTATTATTCATGGTTTCAATTGTACACCCAACTACCACTTTTATGCGTATATTTTTTGTTTTGCGAGTCTAAAATCATGTCCGAGTTAACGAGTGCTTCGTCGTACGGTGGAGAGTCATTGTTGTAACGTGAGTCCCACCAAAACTTCTATTACAGGATGGAGGAGGGTTGGGGGGCAAGGAAAGGAAACCGAGAGTCGCAATTGGTTGATGCTTTATGCTGAGAAGGTCACCAGTTTATATATATATATATATATAATTAAAAAATAAGGTTTAACAACCACCGCAGGGTCTCACTGGGAGCAAATGCCATCTAAAAAAATTACACTGGCTCCCAGTAGGGCCGTATATATATATATAGTTTTGATTCCTTAGGAATTGAACCGAAGGGCCTATGACAAAGCCGCCGAACGCGTCCTCGGGTTGCGGATAGAGGGTCCCTGTACCAAGGGTTTCTGCTGAATATGGTTACAATAATTAATAAGCAGTCGCGGACAATTGTCCAGGGATGGTCCCGAAGGAATAACCCCTAAGCGGAGGCGTGACAACCGTGCCGAAAGCTGAATGGCACCTGGGTGAGGTGTCTCAAACGGTGACTCTGAGATACCGGGCGACCTCTCAGAGTATGCAGCCTTATCCTTGCATGCGGGGCTCTACAAGGACGGACGTAACCTTTTCCCTAGCTGCTCGTGGGAACAACAATGACAACACCAAACATAGTTGTAGTAAGTGCGGTTCAAAACAATCGAACGCGCAGGGCTCTCGACAGTGGGTCGGAAAACAATGCCGACTATCCTATAGTTGGGGGAGCCAATCAAGACGAGGTCAATGCGATTGACCGGCAGAATCTCGTTACTTTTAAGTGGACGGATCGACTCAGGGACGACCTTCTGGAGTGCTATGATACCAGTATGACCCCTGAACGAAAAGGTTACATGGCACGACTGCATACTATGTGGTGCGAGAAACACCCAGAGCTCTCGCATTTTTCGCATCAACGTCAGCGAAACCGTGCCGAGGAACTCAGAAAAAGGGGTTATATAAGCGGAGCGCCTACTCAACCGCAGCCAGAAGAAGCCGGCAGCAGAGAAAGAGAGGCGAGACTCAGACCAACCGCGAGCAGACATCCAATAGAGGAAGAGCGACGCTTCAGGACCCGGAGAAACATCAACATTCAGGTTTCTCTTAAGCCCAAAGATCTGGCTGAACTGGATGACGAGCTTCGTGGAGATTTTTCCGAAAAACCTGACCTCTGGACTATTAATTGTAGTGTGTATAATGCAGCGAGAGCGTTGGCAGATGCAAACCGTAAAGCAAAATCAACGGTTGATCATAAGACCAAAAGACGTATGCATCAACTAAGCACAA
>CAKNWW010198686.1:0-10239 GCA_932074435.1 Andricus kollari
GGTCCTGTATTTTCGTGAGCGATTGAATGCTGCACATAGTATTTCTTATTATGATTTCAGGAGATGCGAATATCCTTTCTCATCAATTTCTTTTTGGCTCAGTAGATTCTCATATAATTCCTGTTTCATTGCTGGATGTGAGAATTTATCGAAACACCACTATGTCCAACATTTAAGCATGTTTATTGTAACGGTTACTGGAGAAATTTTCTCTGTGTTTTTTCTATTTCACCACAAATTGGTCATCATTTATTACAATAATTACCTCCATTATTACTTTTCATCGTTAATTCGCACGATTTGAAAAATTACAATGCTGACTTGTTTCTATTACAATATAGAAAATTATATTCTCGTAAAACAATGTTAAAAATTACCGAAATTCCATTCTGTTCAACTTTTAACCAACTTTATTGTAATGATTACTGAACAAATGTTCTCCATGTGGTGTTGTGACTTTGATTGTTAATGTTGTTGATGCTGAAATTTTTTTTATAAATAATATTGAACATAAGGCTTTAAAAATAATTTTTTACTTCACTATTTACATAACAAAAAATAATTTTCCTTTACTTTTATGGTTGCAGCATGATTCTCGTATTTCAACATATATTCAAACAGCTGATGCAGGATAAATTTAGCTTGAGTAGCAGCAAGTATATGTATGGTAACGAAAGGAACGTACGTTCTAACGCTCCGACACTGGATGTCATATTGATCGAGGGGTGCAGAGGCCCTTATCTCGGCGCCAACCGTAAGACGACCCTTATACGTTCTCTTATACTCGCATTATGCTTCTGGAGGCACCCCTGGTGACATCGCGCGGGAATGTTAATTTCTTGGAATTTCGCGCCACCTTAATAAATAATGAATGAATACTAGTCAAAATAATGAATAACCTGAACTGCAATCCGATTTTATGAAGCCCAACTAAAATCTGATCCTCCTACCCTTTGGATTACACAAAAGTCCTCAAAATATTGTTTACATTTTAAGGTTTCTGCAATTTTAAAATAGGTCCTGCAATAATATTTGAGAATATAACCGCCGAAATAAAATGGAATTGTAAGAGTAGGTGCATAGGAGAAGCCCGACATTTACACTGTCACAGAAAAAACTATGAGTAAATTTTGCTGCAGGTTATTTTGCATTTTTGAATGTAAAGTTTCCGTCGAAAATTATCAGCCAATGATAAGCACGACCAACTGATATAACGCGAATAGCAAACGTCGCTGCAATCTTGTATATCTCCACGCCCACTAGCGCCCGCAAGTGTCAGTTGCCGTCCGCAAAACAACTGTATTTGCAAAGATGGTGGTGAATTTGCTCGCCTGTGCAAACTATTATACGTTTTTAATTGAACCGCGAAAGAAATCACTCGGTTGTTTGATCTTTGGTGAGGTTGTTTTTGATATAAACATGTGAAGTGTTGCTGGTTGCAAGCGCAGGCGATGTCAAGTTACCGAGGCCTTCGAGGTAAACATTGACCATCACCCTCGGAACGTGGGTAAACACAGAAGAATGCTATAGTTTATGTTATGCTCAATTTACACGCAAAAAGAAGCTTATATTTTACTGAAAGCCAGGTGAAATCTATTGAACTTCCCGGTACTTATATGGACATCAAGCCAATTCAGTAGATTTGACAAGAATACGCAACTAAATGTGACTATCATTGGTACTTACCAGTAACAATTCTTAAGTGGTGCTGACTTCAGTCAGCACCACTTAAGTCTAAAAGATTTTAAAAAACGTTTAGAAAGCTTATTTTCCCTCGATTAATTATAATAACAAATTTATTGGTCCTCAAATTATCATCAAAAATGTGGAAGCGTGCAACATTACCGAACCCCCACTTTTTTCTGTGATCTGTCTGTTCGACTCTCGGGTTAGAGCCCCGGGTCGAAATTTTAACCCTACTTTAAGCCTCCAAAGTCTGCAGCTTCGTAGGCGTAAGGAGGCTATAAGGAGCACTTATTTCTGTACATTTAAATACTACTTAAGGTGTCCCAAGTGGAACATATTTCCATTTTCTCCACTTGTAAGCTTAAAGTAGGCTGTAATTATAGAACCTCCGTGTCCTAACTCACTGCATCATTGGAGGCTTAAAGGAGGATGTTGTGAGACTCTACATGAAGCCTGCATGCCCTACCTACCACATTGGGCATGCGGAATTGAGTTTTATTGGCGCTCTTATTCAAAACTTAAATATCAACTATATTTAATTCAAATAGGCTTTTGTATATCATTAAGCTATTTCCCTTTCGGCGAGCCTCTAGGGGTAAGCGTGACACTACCCGATTCGGGTAGTGTTTTTTAGGTGGATAGTTTCTTGTAGTAAATAACTACAAGTGTGAGCTCACCACACTCACGACCGCCAACAGCAACGCAGTAGTATCAGACGGTCACCCATCCAATTACTAACCGCGCCCAACACTGCTTAACTTCAGTGATGAAAAAATAACCAAATTTATTTATTAAATAATGTTAAGAACAGTGAATAAATTAATGATATTACGAACAGATAACATATAAATACAATAAGACAGTTATTTGTATAGCTGCACCCCCCATTCTTTCTCTAAATCTTGATTTTCTGGAAATGCCGACATTCTGTATGGATCATAATACGGTGCCCTGGTCGGGTCCGTATAAGAGACTCTGTTTGAGTCTCTAGAATTAAACCTCCTGTTTAATCCAGATAATGAGGAGCCCTAATTGACTCACAATAAGGGGCATGTCCATCGCTATTCCAAACGTCACTGAGGAGTCCTGAGTTTGTTATATGCCAACATTAATATAATAACAATAAATGCTACTAACATAATATGTTTGAGAGGGGTTAACCACTGTTGTAATTTCGTGTACACTATGCCATGTAATGACATGTAATATGTAAAGTTATTATGTTATAATATTATGTTCTCTTTTGTTCATTACAGAATAAATAAAGAGATTTCATAGCACTTTTTGTAGACTGTACTAATTATTTTATAGATAGCAATAAACGGACTGTAATATTGTTCATAATTCTACAAGTTTTTAATTTATTATCCGCTAATGCAACAAATTTCAACATCAATTTCACAAAGATTTTAAAACTTTTAAAAGATGTCAAGGATTTGAAAGATTTTAAAGCATTTTAATTGTTTTCAGAAGATTGAAAAAGATTTGAAATATTTTAATGATTTCAAATGAATATAGAAGATTCCAGAAAGATTTCACAAATATTTTAAAGATTACAAAAAATTTAAAAGAATTTGCACGATTTCAACAAATTGTGGAACATTGCAATTACTTTAAACGAACACAAAAGATTTCACAAAGAAAGATTAAAGAAAGATTTCATGAAGATTTTAAATATTCCAAAATATTGCACAAAGATGTTAAAACTTTTGAATGATTTTAAGGATTTAAAAAATTTGAACCGATTTCAATTTTGTTGCAAAAGATTTCAAAAGATTTCAAATAATTTAATGATTTCATATTAATACCAAATATTTCACAATAATTTCATAAAGATTTCAAAAAGGGTGCAGTACACCAGATTTCAAAACATTTAAAAAATTTCACACGATTTAAAAATGTTTCAACACATTTCAGAAGATTTCAATGATTTCAAACGAACACAAAAGATTTCACAAAGATAACTTATAGGCCAGACAGTACGCAGTTTTGTTTGGCAATAATTCCGACTAAAGAAATTATGGTTTTAAAATGTTCTTTGGGTCAATATAAGGAACCGTTTTCGTTATCCCCCTCCCCTGACCTCTGCGTATCTTTTGGCAGTGGCGTAAGCTTTCAAAAAACGGGTTTTTATTTATAACTCGTTTTTTTATGGTTTTTTTGCAAACTCTGCGTCTAGAAAAATTGAATTACATGAAATTCTCTACAAAAAAGGTTTCATTGATTTTTTTCATACCACCTATATTTTTCGAATAATAGCCGGGCAAAGTCCAAAAATTTGTAAAAAATATTGAAAACTTGCACTTATATTAGTTCTGTAATGGCGTTGGATAAATTTATGCAATAATTGTCGGTAAGATCAATGTTAAGAATTAAATAATACATTAACAACTTATTTTTTATTGTTTATAAATAATTTTATTAATGGAATAAATGTTTTCATTATATACGGTTTTCACAATTGCGAGCCTATGTATGTAAGTATTTGAGACCACTTAGTCGAAAAATTTGGAGAATAGCTTGGTCGTTGGAATTTAAAAAATCCAAAATGTCACAGGCGTACCAAAAAATTGAATTAGGATCATTGTAATTCAAAACAAAAACGACGAATACCATTGGCGTAGAACAGGGCTCACCACTTTCAGCAAGTGTAAATGACACTGAAATGACAAGCGCGTGGCTGTAACAAGACAAATGTATGTAGATTTTAAACTTAAGATCGAAAAGAAATCTATTTTACCATGAGTAAATTTATTCAAAATAAGCGTGAAAAAGATTCACAATTAAAAAAACAGAATTCCAAATTATCTCACTTTTCGGCTAATTAGAGACAAAAACAACCAAATGAAAAAAGAGGGAGAAAAAGAGAAAAAGTCAACCAAAAAACTTACTTGAATGGATAGAATTTTAAATACTTATTTTATCTTATTATAATGAATAATTTTATATCTTTTTCACTTTTCTTTTTTCCACTAATGAATACAAAATTAGATATAGTAACCTTTAAAGGGGGAAGTATACATATGTATTTTTATGTATGTGTATGTATGTTTCTGTGAATTTGTGTACGTATATGCCTCTAAATGGCCTTGAAACCTGTTGGTTCCTTGGAGTATAAAAAGGATGGAGAAAGGAAAAAGTGCGAGCTTGGTTTTTGGTTGTCTATTCCTCTTTTTCTCTCTCTTTTTTCATTTGGTTATTTTTGTCTCTAATAAGCCGAAAAGTGAGGTAGTTTGGAATCCTGTTTTTTTTTTAATTTTGTGTCTTTTTCATGCTCATTTTGCATAAAATTATTCATGATAAAATAGATTTCAGTTACAACATTCATGATTCGGTCCAATATGCAGGCTTTGCTTATGAATATTTTCAGAATTCTTATAATTGAGTCTAAATAATTTAGCTTAATTTGTTGAAAGAAATCTCTTTTTTATTTAAAATTTTTGAAAGAAGAATGCATTAAATATTAGTAATGTTAGAAATATATTAAATTTTCGATTGTTTTCTTTTTCTATTTGGAAAATGTAATAATCTAAATAGATTGGTTCAAAATCAACCAGAGATGTATTTAGATGTTTATCAACATTCCAACGACTAAGGGACTAAGCTATTCTCTAAATTTTTCGAGGTAATGGTCTCAAATACTTACATACATAGACTCGCAATTGTGAAACCCGTATATAATAAAAACATTTATTCCAATAATAAAGTTATTTATAAAAATAAAAAATAAGTTGTTAATGTATTATTTATTTATTAGCATTGATCTTACCGACAATTAGTGCATAAATTTGTCCACCATCATTTCAGAACTAGTATACGTGCAAGTTTTCAACATTTTTTACAAATTGTTGGACTTTGCCCGGCTATTATTCGAAAAATATGGGTCGTACGAAAAAAATCAATAGAACCTTTTTTATGTAGAATTTTATGTACTTCAATTTTTGTAACCGCGGAGTTTGCAAAAAACCATAAACAAACGAGTTATAAATAAAAAACTGTTTTTCGAAAGTTCACACCACTGCCAAAAGATACGCAGAGGTTGGGGGAGGGGGATAACGAAAACGGTTCCTTATGTTGACCCAAAGAACATTTTAAAACCATAATTTCTTTAGTCGGAATTAATGTCGAAAATTACCATTTTTTTGCTCTGCCGCCTGGCCTATTATGTTCGCCCTCCTCTTTTTCCCGTGGCCGAATAGTTAGCTAAAGTATTTCCATACACTTCAAGCAGGACTTCTCTTGTAATAATCCTCCACTTTTCTGTTTCTCCAATCTTAGCCGCATTCTTTGCTGTGATGTTTATGTACCATCATTGATTTTGTCGCAACATAAATAAACCAATTATGCCTTTATAAGCACTGTTTAAACACCAAATGAGGGCCCACAGATTTGTTCGTGCCATTAGTCAAATCAATGACACACACATGGAGAATAGACATAAGGAGCCCAAAGTCCTGTACATTGACTTCACCAAAAACGAGCATTTTTCTGTCGGATGTACAAACAATAACGCATCTTTATACCTGCGAGGGTTATAGTAATTCGTTAGCGCAATAATTCAAAAGTACCTACCTCGTCCATTGCAGGATGACTACAATTATACCCACTTTAAAAAAGATGTTTCGCGATGAATAATATTATTTCAATCTTTTTATTTAAGTGACAATTTATCTATATGTCATTCACATATCACAGATATAAATTTGGCAAAATGTCAATAGATGTGAACATAGGCATGCGCGTGCCACACCAGCGCCATACGTAGGAACGAGAAGTATTGTAACTATTTTCATACGACAAAAATTCGCTCATTTTCGGTTACACTACTTTGGTCTCCTTATGGCTATTCTCCATGGACACACAGCTCACAAAACAAATGCGATATTGGAAACGAACGTTGTGAAAATGGCTGCACAAGCGTATTCAGCGCTGCGCATGTGCGTCCCGCAAAAAAGAAAACTGTCACGTTATTATAATTATAATGCTTTTTGTAAAGCAAAAAAAAAAAAAGAATATAATTAAATAATATATAATTATATATATTAATAGAAATATCAATAAATTCTGTAAATAATGTAAAAAGATTGCATAAGTGTCCATCGACAGTACGCATCGCGCCCCTCAAAAATACTTAGTTCCAGGTTTTCATTATTAAAATACTTTTTGTGAAACGAAATGAACAACAGATTATAAGAAATAATATATAATTATTTATATCATAAAAATATTTATAAATTCTGTAAATAATATAATAAGAGTGCGACTTTTTCAACTGCACAAGTGTCCATTGACAGTGCGCATGGGCACCCCTCAAAAATACATAGTTTCAGGTTTTCATTATTATAAAATTTTATTTAAAAGGAAATGAACAAAAGAATGTAAATAAATAATATATAATTATGTATGTTATTAAAAAAATTTCTAAGTTCTGTAAATAATATAAGAAGAGTGCGACATTTTGAACTGCGTAAGTATCCACCGACAGTGCGCATGCGCGCCCTTGAAAATGTATTGTTCCCGGTTTTCATACTTATAATGCTTTTAGTAAAGCATTCGATTTTTGGGCTCCTAACCTTAACGTTAAAAATCGACCCTTTATACCAAGCAGATATATCTTTGTCAAAAAGTAATTTTTTCGAAATTGTTACGCTGTCAATAGAGTCTCTGATTTTTAAAGTCCCTTAATTCACCAATTCCGATTTTTGGACTCCAATCCTTAACGTTAAAAATCAACCCCTTGATACCACACAGATATGACTTCCTCAAAGAATAATCTCTTTGAGAAATTTACAGCCTCAATAGAGTTTCTGATTTTTGGGCGCCTCAAAAATACCAACTGCGTTTTTTGAGCTCCAACCCTTATTGTTAAAAGTCAACCCCTTTATATAGTGTGTCCCAAATTTATAGAGGCACCTACTTTTTTAGACACAGCTTTTTTATTTTTCAACTAAACAAAACTGTATTTTAGCAATCTATTTATACCTATTATTTAAAATTTTCGTCTTTTCTTGGTGATCCTACGACAATTCATTCGTTTGATTTTACAGTTCTTTTTGGAAAAGGGGTGTCCCACATTGATAGGGGCATAAAAAGAGAAACATATTTTTCAGCTAAAAATGAATTTGTTGGTCAAAATATAATCATTACTTTAAAAAAAATTAGTAATAAATAGCGTTACCATCGCGTTTCAAAACCATTTTCATCCGCTTTGGCATTGAATTATTGAGATTTGTCAGGCTGGTCGTGCTGATGTTTTTCCCAGCTTTCTTAACCTCCTCCTTGA
The DNA here is from genome assembly GCA_932074435.1 of Andricus kollari. Classification (NCBI taxonomy): domain Eukaryota; kingdom Metazoa; phylum Arthropoda; class Insecta; order Hymenoptera; family Cynipidae; genus Andricus; species Andricus kollari. The sequence goes on from CAKNWW010198686.1 coordinate 7,970, forward strand.
GCTTCAGAACCGTCGAATATTACCGAGCCTTGTCATAAACGTCGTGTACCATCATGCCCCAAACATTTTTTATCGGATTCGGGTCCGGGGAGATGGCAGTTCACTGGAGAAACGGAATATTTGCCTTGGCCAAACACTCCTTAGTAGACTTGCTGGTGTGTATTGACCCGTTGTCCTGTTAAAATAATAATAGCTTAGCGGAGCAGTAACGGCGAAAGTAGGCCTTAAGATGTTTTTGGAGCACTGCTTGATAATCCTTGCTATCCATCCGAGCGACACGATGTCTAGGCCAATTTTTCCAAAACCACTTTACGCCGCCCATATCATAACGGATCCAAAACCAAAATTCCGCGTGGAAAAAAACGTGGCTCTTTTCGCAGGTCAGGTCAATAATGCCGACTTCCATCTGGGACATATAAATTAAATTTAGTTTGACGAAAAAAGTTTTATTTAGATGGCCCAAATGGTATTCGGCATTATTGACGTGGAAAATCTATTATTTGAACAGGACAATACACACCAGCAAGTCTACTAAGGAGTGATCGGCCAAGGCAAAAATTCCTTTACTCCAGTGGCCTGCCGTCTCCGCAGCCCTGAATCCGATACAAAATGTTTAGGACATGATGGTCTGCGACGTTTGTGTTAACGCTCAGCAATGTTCCACGGTTGCGGAGCTCAAAAAGGAGGTTAAGAAAACTGGGAAAAACATCAGCACGACCAGCCTGACAAATCTCAACAATTCAATGCCAAAGCAGATGAAAATGGTTTTGAAACACGATAGTAACGCTATTGATTACTAATTTTTTTAAAGTAATGATTATATTTCGACCAATAAATTCGTTTTTTTTTCTGAAAAAGATGCGTCTTTTTTTGATGCCCCTATTAATTTGGGACACTCCTTCACCAAAAAAAACTGTAAAACAAACGAACGACTTACCGACCGTAGAATTACCAAGAAAGGACAAATATTGTAAGTAATAGGTAGAGATAGACTGCTAAAATTCAGTTTTGTTTAGTTGAAAATTAAAAAAGTTGTGTCCAAAAAAGTGAGTGCCTCTATAAATTTTGGACACACTGTACCACACAGATATGACTTTGTAAAAAAAATCTCTTTGAGAATTTTATCCCTGACGGACCGGCCGAAGGCAAGCATTACGCTACAGCGCAATGCTAAAGTAATGCTAAAGCAATGATAAAGTAATATGGCATTATAATTAATAAAATAAACAAAATAAATATGTCACCTGTTGAAAATTTAATAAAACGTTAAAATTTACGTTAAATAGTCATGCCGTAATTGCCCGACTTCAATGACAGCCACTTTGTTTTTTTATTTTTTAACGCTGAAAAAACAACTTGCTGCAATTGAGGCATGACCATTTAACGTAAATTTTAACGTATTATTATAATTTCAACAGTTTACGTATTTGTTTTGCTTCTTTCTATAATTATAATTCCATATTACTTTAGCACTACTTTAGCATTACGCTGTAGCGTAATACTTGCGTTCGGCTGGTCCGCCAGGGACAGTTTCAATAGAGTTTCTGATTGCTGGGCTCCTCAAAAATACCAGCTTCAATTTTTGGTCTCCAACCCTTAGCGTTAAAAATTAACCCCTGTATATCACGAGGATACGACTTTTCCAAACAAAATCTTTTTTCAGAATTTTACAGCGTCAATTGAGTCTCTGATATTTAGACTGCTCAAAAATACCAACTGCGTTTTCTGGGCTCCAACCCTTAACGTTGAAAATCTACCCCTTTATACCACACAGATATGACTTTGTCAAAAAATAATCTTTCTCATAATTTTACAGTGTGAATAGAGTCTCTGATTCTTGGGCTCCTCAAAAATACAAATTGCATTTTTTGGGCTCCAAACTTTAGCGTTAAAAGTCAAATACTTTATACCACGCAGATAAGAGTTTGTCAAAGAATAATCTTTTGAAAAATTATAAGGGGTCAACAGAGTCTGATTTTTAGGCTCCTCAAAAGTAACAATTGTGTTTTTTGGGCTCCAACTCTTAACATTAAAGATCAACCCCTTTATACCACATGGATATGAATTTTTCAAAAATAGTTATTTGTGATACAAGTGCGCAAAATAGGTGATTGCGTGCTTCGAGCCGCAGGCGAATGATGCAATCATACGAGTTAGCAATCACCTATGCGCACGTCTATCACATGCTATTTTTTCAACGCCCATCCGAAAAAGTTGTGTTAGGAGGAGTTAACGAAAATTACTAATTTTATATTGGATAGAGTGGGGTT
>CAKNWW010198688.1:0-15326 GCA_932074435.1 Andricus kollari
TGTATGTAGTTGCATGTAACATTTGATTTCGAGGCGTATGAGGTATGATGATGATGTTGATTTCACTGAAGGCTTTCAGGCACTGAACGATAATTGAAAACTGTTCACTTTATATATTTTTCTTCCTGAATTCGATGGAATTGTAGCATCCACCCAAATACCGCATGCAGAGGTCACCATGTTCACAGGATTTTTGCATTCCCAACAGCAGAGTTTCATCTTCATTCAGCAGATTGGTCATCCTGGTTGGTAGAAAAACGGTAACATTGTTTTCTACCGTGGCAATGAACCGCACTCCAAACTGTGTTGTTGCTTTTCTGATGTTTGTAATTTCATAGTTTTTGTTAAGCTCTAAGTCCTTGAGCTTCTTTGTTAGAAGGAAATTATTATTGATGGCAATTTTGTTTAGTTTTGAGCAATCCAGTTTTCACTTTTTTCAATATGAAAAGTAGTAAATTTTCTTGTTACAGTTTGTAAGTCTGTTCGCACTTGTATCACTTTTTTCAGTTCTTGAATGTTCTTTAGAAATAAGTTTATACGACTTTTTAGTTCTTGTTGCTTTTCTTCTTTACAATGTGAAATCTGACAATAAACTGATGAAGGAGCAGAGCTGGTCTCCTTTTATAGACGCTTACCCTATCTACCAAACTTCTGGAGACTTTTGTACAATATTGTCAGATATTGCATCATATGATGCAACAATGTTCTAGAACGTTCTACACTATAATCGACACGTTTGGGATATAATTCTTCCGATGCAAAATGTAATGCGTCATTACAATAGCCTTGCAGTTGTTGTCGACGATAGAAATTCTTTCCAGAAATTGCGCATTATAATTTCATGACGTCATCAAGAATATTCTAGAATCTTTTGGACATCAAATGAATGCCTTATCTATATGGAAGTAATAAATCATTCTTATTTTCTCGTTATAACCTTGAACGTTCTACATTATAATCAGCACTATATTTTGCAACGCAAAATGTAATGCGTCATTACAATAGCCCTGAAGTTATTGTCGACGAAAGAAATTCTTTCCAGAAAGTGCACAGTATAAGGAAGTAATAAATCATTCTTATTTTTTCTCGCAATAACGTTGAACGTGTTTTTACATCAATTCAGCTCGTACAATTCTTAAACTTCAGTAGCTATCGGATGCAACCTGGTCCGTTAGACGAAAACAGGATGTCATATCAAAGTTCACATATATATGCCTACATATTTGCTCACTAAATGGTCTTGTTTTTTCTCTCGCAATAACCTTGAAATGAATGTCAACTCCATATGGAAGTAATAAATCATTCTTATTTTCTCACAATAACCTTGCACGTGTTTACTCGAACAATTCTTAAACTTCAGTAGCTATCGGATGCAACCTGATCCGTTAGCCGAAAACAGGATGTCATATCAAAGTTCACATATATATCCCTACATATTTGCGTACTGAATGGTCTTGCTTTTTCTCATAATAACCTTGAAATGAATATGTTATCTATAAGGAAGCAATAAATCATTCTCATTTTCTCGTTATAACCTTGAACGTGTTGGCTTGAATTCAGCTCTTACCATTGCGCAATATTAATCTGTGACGTCATCATGACCTTCGAGAATGTTCTAGAAGCTGGAGGATCCTCCGAGAATGTTCTAGAAGCGCTTAGCAGCACGGCCTCCATGCAGCCTCACACGGATCCACACGGACACACACACACACAGACACTCACTAATACTAAGTGAGCCAGAACTCCCCCTGTATATCTACTTCCTTAGATCCTCTTAAGACGGCAATTATATACTTCGTAACTTTTCCAGTAAACGTAGTCCTATTAAATTCCCATTAGATCCATTTAAAAGAATTTCTCGGAAAATAATTTCGCGTTTTAAGGTATACTCATGTGCCGCTTAGATCCTCTTAGAATTATGCCCATATTAAATTCCTATCAGGTCTCTTTAAAAAAATGTTCGAAAGTTAATTTCGGATTATAATTTCCACTTAGGTTCCCCATAGAACCCATTACAAATATTTCGCGAAATTAACTGCGCAACCAGTATCCCCTTAGGAACATATTAAAACACATTACGTTCCACGATTCCTCTTTAAATCCACTTAAAACTCGAACTGCAACCTTAGAGGCTTCTAAAAAGATCCTAACGATTCCTAACGGGTATTTTTCCCAGGGCATAACATAATTTCCGCCCATGAGAGGTCTCCCGAATTGAAAGATATGTATATTGTTGTTCTAAAAAATCTTTTACGGTGGCGCTGATATAAAACGTTCCAAAAAACAAGGTTTTTGGGGCACTTTTTTTAAGCCTCGACTTTCGAGGCTTCCCAAACCGAGCTCGACGTCTTGAAAAATCTGAAAAAATTCCCAGACCATCCTTAAGGTGTCCAGAATGCAACGCAGATTTCCAAATTTCAAAATATGAATTTGTTTAGTAATTACAGACCGTTTTCCACAAAAAATCATCTTGGAAAGAAATAATGATAGGAAGTTGTTTTATGGCTTAAGATGTGCAGTTTCGTAACGCGATTTATGTACAATTTGAAAAAATGAAATTAGATCAATATTTTGCGAAATAAACCTAAACGCATATTTCGGGATTTAATGAGAATAGCCACTGTATAAAAAGTGTTAGAAAAAAGTATCTATTTCACAACAATAGGGACCTCAGAAGGAAGGGGTACCCGGCTTACCCGCAGGTCAATAGCTGTGAGGGAAAAAGGCAGGTCCAAGATGATTTTTTGTGGAAAACGGTCTGTAATTACTAAACAAATTCATATTTTGAAATTTAAAAAACTGCGTTGCATTCTGGACACCTTAAGGATGGTCTGTGAATTTTTCAGATTTTTCAAGACGTCGAGTTTGGTTTGGGAAGCCTCGAAAGTCGAGGCTTAAAAAAAGTTCCCCAAAATCCTTGTTTTTTGGAACGTTTTACATCAGCGCCACCGTAAAAGATTTTTCAGAACAACAATATACATATCTTTCAATTCGGGAGACCTTAAACTTTCACGTTTACCTGGCCAAAATTTTCTGCGATTTTTTTTGAACGAGTTGCAAGTGTTCAAAGTGAGAGTCGCGTACTTTTGACGCCGACTTTAGTTTTTAGATATGCAAGGGGTAATGTGGAGACCAAACTTGTGAGGAGGACATTAGAATGGGTCTAACTAACGTGATATACATATAATATGCGTAGTGTGTATGGCTGTTTGAATTCAACAGAGTGACGTTTGATAAATCCCAACATCTTTAGACCTATAGCGGTACAATAATGAATATACTGGAGGAAAGAGAGTTTATCATCTAGAAAAATTCCAAGGTCGCGCATTACATGAACAATTTCGAGGACAGATCCGTCTATCGAGTATTGGAATTCGAAATGATATATTTTTCGCGAAAAACGCATCGTTTTACATTTTACTTATTCAATTTGGAGAATCTTGAAATGCTATTTTCAAGACTTAAACAACTAAAAATTAAAAGCGTCTAGATTGAAATTTTTGTTATAAAAGATTGAAGTATTGCTGAATTGAGGTTAAAAAAATTTGAATTAAAAAAGTTATCCAGGTTCGAGAAAATAGATAAACTAGATAAATACAGTAAACAAATTTTGATGTTAAAAGGTTAGCCAATTACGAAAAAATCAAACAAGAATTTTTAGAAGAAAATGTATTAGGTTTTCTAAATCGAATATTGCATAGCGATTCAAATCGAATTTTCAATTTTTTCAAAAAGGAAAACTTGCTCCCAAAATGTGAGGATGCTGCATGAGAATAAAAAAGTTTCGGTCAAAGATATTATTTTGTTGCGAGAAAATCCTAATTGAAGGATATGATATCACTGTATGACAGACCATTTTTTTGTTTAAAATCAGAAAAAAAAATTTCATTAGTTTAGTTTATAGGTGGGCGGGGACACCTGATGGAGCCTTCTAGCGCTCAAGCTATAAACCCTATTGTGCCACTTTGTTTCATTAAATGATACTAATTTCAAGTAATATGTATCTCAAAAGTTTGAGAAAAATTGAAATTTTAACTAAAATTTTATTAAAGTTAAAAAAAATGATTGTATCAAAAAACGAGATTTCCAAAAATATTCTTTTACTAAAATGTGTATTTGATTTTTTAAGAATTAATATGCAATAAACGCATTTTCGAAAAATGTTGGTTATCTATAGTTTTGTACGGCAGCCCTTCAACTGTAGTTTGAGTATTGAAAATTGATAAATAATCGATTTCACAAGATGTTTCGGAATCTGTTCAAAGTTAAACTATTTACAGATTTCAACGTTAAAAATTAAACTGTTTCAATTTAAAATCCTTATTAGTTACACCAATGCAAACCTCTGATTGAAACGTTACAAACTATTTTCAATTATAAATAATTTAAAATTAAATTGTTCGAAATAGAAAGTCTTGAATCGTTACATTTTACAAGTGCTAATACTTTGAACATTAAATTTTTAATTGTTCCAGTTCCTTAATTGTTTATAATATAATTGTGAGTTAAAATGAATGTAAATCAGTTTTCAGTGTCAAAGGTCCAAGTTACAAAATTATGTGGAATTTAGTTAAATAGTTACAAAACTTGGACCCTTGGCACCGACAACTTATTTACATTCATGAAATACGAGGTCGAAACTGATGAGAAATGTATTTATAATTGTGAGTTGTTGAAAAAATCACAATAAATGTTCTAATTATAAATTGAATTTTTTTTTGTTGATGTTTTAAGTTTTTTTTTTAAATATTCAAATTCATAAACGTTCACTTTCACTACTTCAATATAAATTTTATATTTAAATTATTATTTTCACAATTCCCAGAACCTAAAAAACAGGGCAGAACCCTACTTGGCGATCTTGCTGATAATGAAGAGATTCAAGATGAGGAAGTTGCGTGTGTTGACGAACGTATTGGAAGTCTCGAAGATATCGATCTTGAAGGTATCGCCCCTGAAGAGCAGGAAGAAGTAGATGACAACTTGGAAAGGATGATGGAAATAGATTTCCAAGATAATCTACCATTATCGAGAATAGAATTGTCTTCTACTGATCCACTACGTACAGAAATGGGAGACTGAGAACATTTTACGGATTATGACAGCGACGAAATGTTGTAACGAATATGTTCCTTCGTAACGCACTAACCTGACATGCTCTTAAACTATTATTTTTAAGGTTTCTGTGATATTCTGTGATATCTCACCGAATTCGGTTCATCGGGCAGGCAATCCATGCCCAAGTCACAGAATCTTTTGCCACTTAAATATGGTGTTTTTTTTTTTAAAAAAGGACGAAATGTATCTTATCGATTTGACCAAAATTAAAAAAAAATGTTATGAGTATTTGCATTTAAAAAATTGAAAACGCGAATCATCAAAAAATTGTTACAATTTTTGTTAATAGGGTGATATTTTTAAATTTAATATATGTATTTTTCTTTTTCCGTTTGATTCTGATAGAATTTCTCATCACCTTTCAAAATTGATTGGAAAATTGCAAACAAGATATAAATTGACCGTTTTTTTCGTCTTAATTTTTTTCTGGATTCATTCTGATCTAGAGCGTATCTTTCATGATAGTCTGCACTGTACCCGAACCTTCGAGAGAAGAGAAAATTTTTTCTTCTGAAAAACGAAATATGTATAAATATGTATAAAATCCTTTGCAAATTTGTTTAAATACAATTTTACGGTGTCATGAACAACAAAGAAGAACATACTTTAACAGTTTCAACAACTTTTACATCAAACTTTTTTCTTTGAAGTCGATATTTTGTCATGGAATATACGATCTACATCAGGGCGACTCAAAAAAAATATTAAGAGAAAAAAAAACATGGGATTTTTTTTTGAGTAAATTCACCTTGGATATTTTCAGAAAAACTCCCTCTAATTTGGAACTTTTTCAAAACTTTTGAACGGATTTTGAAAAAGGGCGAGGAATTATATCAGAATCACAAAGAAAAAAGCGAATACCTATATCATATTTCAAATTATCACACTTTTAACAAAAATTTGGACCATTTTTTGATAATTCGCTTTTTCAAATTATCAAATAAAAATACTTATAACTTTTTCAACAACAAAAAAACTAGTTAAATTGCTTAGATACGTATCGCCTTATTTCCTTTCTAAAAAAACCTGCATATTTGAGTACAAATTATTATTATTAATAAGCATGAACTGCCTGCCCGATTTGTAATGAATTCGACGATTTAGTTAAATATTACTATCGCATAGGAAATTATTGACGTGATATTTCTTATAACTGTTGATAATTCATTGATTTTCAGTGTGCTTAAAGTACCTTGAAAGATATATGAATAGCGCGCTTATTGTCATATTTTTATTTGTAAAACAGCGATGATGTTTCATCAACGATGTCTATCGTTTACTAAAACATTCGCATTTCTAATGTAAGAAGATATTAATTTCCAACGTTAATCTTAAAATATTTACTAACTATTATTCCCTTTTACATGAGGTAGAAGGAAATTCTTATAAATCCAATTCCTTTCTATACTTTTTGTAGACCTTTACGTTCTTCAACCCCTATTAATACTTTTTCTAACGCGTTTTTTAAAGAGATTAAAAGAGATTGCATACTCCTCGTTTCCCTTTCATTGAAGGAATTCGAAACACAGGACTAAAACGGTATTTGAAGGGGTTGATAGTTTCCAATACCTTTTAATGCAAGCCTTCTTACTGGGAAACAATGTTTCAAATTCATTTTGTTACATTTTGCAAACATTATTTGTATTCCATATGGTTCGAAGAACGTTTGTCGGTTCCCTACTAAAAAAAAGTCAGGAATCGTCAGAAAAAAGTCAGGACTTCTGACCATTCCTGACCACTTTTGTTACGTTTCTCGACAGAAATCGCCAGGAAAAGTCAGAATTCATGAGAAATGTTCAGAACTCGTCAGAGCTTGGGTCCGAAGGATAATCCTTTTATTAAGGGTCCAAGAATAGAATGCCATAAAACCTAATCCCTTTTATATTTCCCAGGTTATTTTATATTATTTATATTATATGACGTATCTCTTTCTCTTAACAAGATACATTATATTTATCCTAATTTTCAATTTTATAGGAAAATTTTTAGGTATCTGAAATCGTTGAAACCTGCAGATTCTGAATTTCTAACTTTTGAATCTGTATATGCAACATTGAAAGAAAAATTATTTTCCATGTTTAATCCTTTTGGGTTGGGCTACTTGCGGTCCTAACCGATGAGCTACCTGATATGATGTTAATTAGCATATCTTCAGAAATAGTCAGACTCGTCAGGAAGGGTCAGGATGTTCAGGAATCGTCAGAACTTCTGATCATTTGTGACCATTGTAATTGTTTGAAAAATTATATTTTTGTATAAATAAAAAAACTACTAGAAATATGGCTGAGACCTATCCAACGATACCTTCAGTTTTTTCATGGGAGTATTAATTCTATATGCATCTATATGCATACGCTTTTTTTATTCAGTGAGAGTGGAGGGGATCAAAACATTGTTTGAATTAAAGTTTTTCATTTTGAAAAATTGATTTATATTTCATAAGTTTGGAAGAACGTTTGTCGGTGTCATTTATGTTTAAAAATAGGTTTGTAGGTTTAACCAACTATAAGATGTCTTCATCGATCATTCATCAAAATAAATTAATCCAACTTTAAAATTAAATATAATTTCAAATTCAAATCATCGGCCATACGATCATTCATAATAAAAATGCATTCGAAATTTTTTCAAACGAACATATTATTTCTTAATGAAAACACTTTTTTTTAAACATTTTTTAACAACTATAGTCAAAAGTAAATAAATAATATTATATAAGAAAGTAAAATTGTAAGAAATGTGATTCTAAAGTCGGGGTCAAAAGTACGCGACCCTCATTTTGAACGCTTGTAACTCGTTCAGGAAAAATCGCAGAAAATTTTGGCCAAGTAAACTTGAAAGCTTAAGGCGCTTCGTCAGGCTTGAATTTTTGCCCATGTATTACGTGACACAAGTTTCCTCCTACACGGATGAATTATCGGATGGAATATTTTTACCACATCATCTCAATGGCATAATACAGAAAAAGAAAGCCTTCGTATTTTGAAAAATGATCTTGTTTTTGTTATATTTTAATTAATCGAAAATTTTCATCATTTATGCGCCTGGAAACGAGCAATCCGCCACCGGGAAAGTAGCCACGATGATCCGAAAACAGGCGCTCCAATTCGAGACAGTTCTCACCCACCCCAGGGGGTCCCTCGTAACTCATCCGTCCTTCCTATTGTTAGAGCGTTACATGATTCGAGACGGTTGAACGAAATTGAACGGTATATAACTTAATTCGTGCGGTTTTTTTCAAACTTATAATGTTGTATAATAATAATATTATACCATAGTATTATTCGAAGTATTGCCCATCTGAAGCTATGACTTTTGCCCATCTTTCTGGCAATTTGTGGATTCCATCCCAAAAGAACTGCGCCGGCTTGACGGCCAAAAATGAATCAAGCCAATTTTTGATATCCTGTTCTGATGTAAACCGTATTCCAGTGAGGGCGTTCTGCATCAACCGGAACAAATGGTAGTCCGAAGGGGGCAAGGTCTGGGCTATAAGGCGGGTGGGGTAAAATTTCCCATCCACTGTTTTCCAAATAGTTCTTAACCGGAATAGCAACATGGGGCCGAAAATTTGTCATTCGATATTATTTGTTTTTGTTTTAAACAAATTTTATAAGCCAATGCCCTGTTTGACCATTTATAATTAGAAAGTGTTCCTTTTTCTTTCCAATCGTCTTCAAATGACATAAGCGGTAATATTTAGTGACAACGAATTGTCAATCGATATTGTTTGTTTTTGTTATAAACAAATTTTATAAACAAATGCATAGTTTGACCATTTGTAGATTTTGATTTGATTTGATTTGTTTAATAGTGATAACCCAACAGTTACAAGTAACCAATAACAGGGTTCTATCATACAAAAGTATCGCTTATTATAATATATACTATTTTAATACTAGTTTAATAATAACTTTTAAATAATATTTGAATGTGCGCAGATCACAATAATTTTATCATATCATATGTACGGTGTGGTAACTATTACTGTCCAATTAAAGGCCTTACATCCACACAATGTTTTTTTAGTCTGTCTTTATTGTTTTGAGAGCCGTATCAAAAATGTTTGTATTGTCGCTACATTCTCCGTAGAATTCATTAATATTCCTGCACATTCTGTATACTGGAGACATAAATTTAATAGTCTTTCTAGCAACTCGAAAGTAGAATAGATCCCCCGTTCTAGAGGGTAATCTCGGAACCTTAAACTGGAGCAAACTCAATAAATCAGGGCAGTCTATTAAACCCCTTATTATTTTGATTCGTTCGTAGTCACATCCTCTAGGTGGATACACCTTATCTGCCTTCCATGCTAGCGCCTTTAGGAACCTTTTTTGGACTTTCTCTAATTGTTCAATTGATTTTTTCCTTTGAGGGTACCAGATAGTTGAAGCGTATTCAAGCTTGGACCTTACAAAAGCAAAGTACATTGCCTTTAAGCTCTCGACTTTCTTGAATTGTTTACAGGATCTCATAATATAAGACAACATTTGATTGGCTGATCGTACAATATGTTCAATATGGTTTAAATAAAATAAATGAGACTCAAACCAGACTCCTAGATCCTTGATACAAACTACTCTTGTTCAGGGAGATCCCTCAATTTCATAAGTAAAGAATATCGGATCCTTGCTTCTAGAAAAGGTCATAATTTTGCTTTTATTACTATTGACAATCAACTCCAGGTCACCAAGCCAGCTGAAAATCCCCAGAAGATCCCTCTGCAATTCAATGCAATCTCTTACACTGGCTACCTTAATAAATATCTTGATATCATCAGCAAACATGAGTTTTTTACATTTTTTGACTCCAGTCAATGTTATTTATATTGTCAAAAAGAGCCCTCCTATCTACCTTCGCAAAATTGAATCTATTTCTTTCTCCGCAGTTAAATTGAAAGTTAGTCTGGATTTCTTTATTTCTATTAATAAATAGTTTTACTTCTAATGCCGGATGGTATTTATCTTCCGCAACCATCGGATCAGCATGCCTCACCTCATCACATTTTAAATTCGTTAATATTAAGTCAAGATACTGACCATTACAGTTTAGAATTCTGTTGATTTGCGTTAAGTCATACTGCGAGATTAATGAATCAAGGAGTGATGCCTTTCTGTCAGTCAGTTTACCTTCCGAATGATCTAGAAAATTACTTATATTAAAGTTCCCAGTTATAATTAAAGGATAATCATACAGATCCGCAGAGTCTTCTAAGGCTTTTAAAAAATTATTTAATTCGTCCATTTTTATGGCCGGAGGGATGTATACGGATATGCATACAAAAGCAGAGTTAACCGTCAAAATTTTGACAGCTACAATGTTTACTGATGGAGCTTCAATATAGACTGGAGCGAGATTGATTTGATGACTAATGAGATTGTTTTGTACGGCAATTAAGGCACCACCCCCCATTCCATTTTCCCTATCGTGCCTATAACAAGTAAATCTAAGTGCATCGAATAATTCAGCAGAGTCGACATGGGATTTTAACCATGACTCAGTAATTGCGAATACGTCATAATAATAGAGATCAGAGAATTCCTTTACGTTATCGATTTTAGTGTTGAGGTCTATAGTATTTTGATAATACACTCTCACTAATACCCTACTTGAGACTTCCACACATTTACTTGCACTCACACTGATAGATGGCGAAGATTTGCTTATGATTCGGCTGTCTGCTTCGCTCCGTCCCTCTCTTGTTTTGGTGTCCTCCTTTTCACCACTACCGGGTGGCCATGTCTCCACTGCATCTGAAGGTTCGATTCTCCGTTCTTTATTCGTTCTCGTAGATTGTTTGATTCCCTTTTGTACAATTCCTGTTGCATCTTTGTAAGATCGGCCCGAATCTGGATACCTGCTAGTGATGGTGGAAGTTACTGTTTCGCATTATTGCGAATGTTTTGATGTATCTGAGTGCAGTCTCCTCGGAATCCGATGAGATCCTTATCGGCCTGGGCCTGGTGGCTTCCTGCGAAAATTTACCCACTCTGTGACATTTTAAAACTGGTTGTGATTCAATATCATTGAATACAACTTTGAGGGACTTTAATAAGATATTGCGAAAGGATGTTGTTACCTTCATTCCCAGTCTGAGATTGTCCCGGTTCCCCTTCTCGTGACAGCTTCCATTCGGACAACTCATTTGTGATAAGACTCGACCTGGCCTACCCTTGCATTCAACTTAGAGACTTCCTCCTTGTTTTGAGTAACTGCTAAATCCACGAGTTCAAGTTCATTTTTGACAGAAGAGATTGCTGACGTGACGCTCTGTTCTATTTGGATCTTAATTTCCTCTTTTATCGTTTTGTTGTTTTCATGTAGAATAGTATTAACTTCTTCAGTGAGATTATCCTTGAGGGTGCTGTTATTTTTCTGAAGACAATCAGTAACCCTTTTAGTCAACATTTCGTCCCAATCATCTTTGGATAACATTGTAGGTGATTTTGATCTCGGTCCACAGCACTTTGTGAAGACGCCCTGAGGCAGGTTTCGCCCCTGATTTACACAACCTGGATGATAAAAAATAACATATCGAGCACATGAACTATACTCGTTTATGATCTTTCCAGAACAGCCTTTGCAGATTCTATCCTGCGACGCCATTGTTTTGCTTCTGAGGCGCTACACGACACACGTCTTCGTAAATATTAACCAGTTGATCCGTCTACACACACTCACACTTTTACAACCTGTATCACTAACGCCAGCACATCTGAACACCAACAGAGCTAGAATTACGACGAATTACTAGGGATACAGGTGATTAAAATGATTGAATTTAGATTTCAGAATGATAAGAAAGTTCACACCATCACTCAGGGCTAAGAATTATGTCTTTTCTAATACTATGTGCCTAGATTACTTTGTAATACACAGGATGTCAGGTTGAGATTATGTAAGAGACGCGCAATTTTTGTAGAGCGATTTCCAAGTCAAGGAAAAAAAACTTCTGTTCGCGTAAACTGTACCTTTGAGAGACCGTTTTAATAATAGATCAAATTTATGAAAAATTGAAGAGTGATATGACTAGCAAACTGTTCACTGCGCCATCTTTATATAGAAATTAGAAATCTTATAAATCTTTATATAGAAATATTAGATAGAAAGTGATCGTTTTTCTCTCTACTCGTCTCCAAATTACATAAGTGGTGCTATTTGGTGACAAAGAATGGGTAATTTGTTTATTTTATAAACAAATTTTATAAACAAATGCATTGTTTGGTGATTTACAGACAGAAAGTAATAGTTTTTTTTCTAATCGTCTTCAAATTACACAAGTGGTGATGTTTATTGTGGAAGAATTGTCAATCGTTATTAATTGTCTTTGTTATAAACAAATTTTATAAACAAATGCATAGTTTGACCATTTCTAGATAGAAAGTGATCGTTTTTCTATCTACTCGTCTTCAAATTACATAAGCGGTGATATTCAGTAACGAAGAATTGTCAACCGATATTTTTTGTTTTTGTTATAAACAAATTTTATAAACAAATGGGCTGTTTGACCATTTATAATTAGAAAGTGTTTTTTTTTCTTTCCAATCGTCTTCAAATGACATAAGCGGTAATATTTAGTGACGAAGAATTGTCAATCGATATTATTTATATTTGTTATAAACAAATTTTATAAACAAAAGCATGGTTTGACCATTTGCAGATAGAAAGTGATCGTTTCTCTGTCTACTCGTCTTCAAATTACATAAGCGCTGCTATTTGGTGACAAAGAATTGGCAATTTGTTTATTTTATAAGCAAATTTTATAAACAAATGCATTGTTTGGTGATTTATAGACATGAGGTAATAGTTTTTTTTATCGTCTTCAAATTACACACGTGGTGATGTTTATTGGCGAAGAATTGTCAATCGATATTATTTGTTTTTGTTATAAACAAATTTTATGAACAAATGCATAGTTTGACCATTTGTAGATAGAAAGTGATCGCTTCTCTGTCTAATCGTCTTCAAATTACATAAGTGGTGCTATTTGGTGACAAAGAATTGACAATTTGTTTATTTTATGAGCAAATTTGATAAACAAATGCATTGTTTGGTGATTTATAGACAGAAAGTAATAGTTTTTTTCTAATCGTCTCTAAATTACACAAGTGGTGATGTTTATTGAGGAAGAATTGTCAATCCACATTACTTGTTTATGTCACAAACAAATTTAAGAAAGAAATGCATAGTTTGATCATTTCTAGGTAGAAAGTGACCTTCTTTCTTTCTAATCGGCTTCAAAGTGTCTCCAAAGTGGAGCAAGAATGAATTGGAACTGGATCCTGAAATTATCGAAATGATTGACAAGTACAACTTGGAAGGTAATTCTTCTGGAACAACACAAAACATTTACAGTAATATCATTTGAAGGCAATAATAAAAAACGATCACTTTCTAATTATAAATGGTCAAACAATGCATTTGTTTATTAAATTTGTTTATTACAGAAGCAAATAATATCGATTGACATTTCTTCCTCAATAAACATCACCACTTGTGTAATTTGAAGACGATTAGAAAAAAACTATTACTTTCTGTCTATAAATCACCAAACAATGCATTAGTTTATAAAATAAACAAATTGCCAATTATTTGTCACCAAATAGCACCACTTGTGCAATTTGAAGACGAGTAGACAGAAAAACGATCACTTTCTATCTACAAATGGTCAAACTATGCATTTGTTTCTAACAAAAACAAATAACATCGATTGACAATTTTTCGTCACTAAATATTACCGGTTATGTCATTTGAAGACGATTGGAAAGAAAAAGGAACGCTTTCTAATTATAAATGGTGAAACAGTGCATTTGTTTATAACAAAAACAAATAATATCGATTGACGATTTTTCGTCACTAAATACCACCGCTTATGTAATTTGAAGACGATCAGAAAGAAAACGAGTACTTTCTGCCTATAAATGACGGAACTGTCCATTTCTTTATAAAATTTGTTTATAAAATAAAGAAAATATACCATTTAACAAATTTTCATGATGAAACATGATCCTGTTGATAAAATCAAGCAATTTCAACTTAAAAATATACTAATTTCCAATATCTTGACATTTGGTTAATATAATTTGCTTACAACAATTACATTCGATATCCTGTACATTATTTATATTTTTTGGATACTTCGACATTCATTTTCGTCACGGTTTTGATGTAATTCAAGAAAAAAATGAAAACAAAAAGGATTAGGAAAATGGGTCAGTATTCTCAATATTGAAGCTAATCTTAAATAAAATGCAAAATTATCAAAACTCCCAAAAGAAATTGAACGGGTTAACCGATTTTTTTCTATCTTTTTTTAATCATCTCGAAATTATGCAAGGAATATAATGCAAAATATTAAAATTCAATTTCTTTATATCTTGATAATTATCAATTTCGTTCAACCGTCTCGAATCATGTAACGCTCTAACAATAGGAAGGACGGATGAGTTACGAGAGACCCCCTGGGGTGGGTGAGACCTGTCTCAATTTTGAGCGCCTGTTTTCGGATCATCGTGGCTACTTTCCCGGTGGCGGATTGCTCGTTCCCAGGCGCATAAATAAAGCAAATTTTCGATTAATTAAAATATAACAAAAACAAGACCATTTTTCAAAAAACGAAGGCTTTCTTTTTCTGTATTATGCCATTGAGATTATGTGGTAAAAATATTACATCCAACAATTCATCCGTGTAGGAGGAAACTTGTGTTATGTAATACATGGGCAAAAATTGAAGTCTGACGAAGCACCTTTAGGTCTCCCGA
This sequence comes from Andricus kollari, assembly GCA_932074435.1. Taxonomy (NCBI): domain Eukaryota; kingdom Metazoa; phylum Arthropoda; class Insecta; order Hymenoptera; family Cynipidae; genus Andricus; species Andricus kollari. Next base: position 14,880 of record CAKNWW010198688.1, read on the forward strand.
ATTGAAAGATATGTATATTGTTGTTCTAAAAAATTTTTTACGATGACGCTGATGTAAAACGTGCCAAAAAACAAGGTTTTTGAGGCACTTTTTTTAAGCCTCGACTTTCGAGGCTTAAAACCAACGACTTCCCAAACCAAGCTGAACGTCTTGAAAAAACTGAAAAAATTCACAGACGATCCTTAAGGTGTCCAGAATGCAACGCAGTTTGCCAAATTTCGAAATATAAATTTGTTTACTAATTACAGACCGTTTCCCACAAAAATATCATCTTGGAAAGAAATAATGATAGGAAGTTATTTTCTGGCTCAAGGTGTGCAGTTTCGTAACGCGATTGAAGTATAATTTGATAAAATGAAATTAAATCAATATTTCGCGAAATAAACCTACACGCATATTTCGGAATTTAATGAGAATAGCCACCGTATAAAAAGTCTTAGAAAAAAA
>CAKNWW010198697.1:0-12404 GCA_932074435.1 Andricus kollari
AAAAAATATTACAATATTTTTTCAAAACAATTTCACGTTGATGGAAAAGGATTGCGTCCAGTTTTCTAAATGTATACAAGCCCGAAATTAACTAATTTTGTCAATTCTTTTATACATACATATTTAGCATTGTATTTATAGTAAATCTTACATGACATCTGAAATAATTAATATTTTGTAATGTTCTTGATTTCTTTTCGAAGGTACATTTGTATATAATCGCAGTAACTGATTGTAATTATTGTACACCTTTTTTTCTTACATAGTGCAAAAAGTGAAGTCAGTTAATGCGGAGCAAACAATTGTGAAAAACTTGAATATTCCAAGTTTGACTTCTTTCTGAATCCAAGTACTTGTCTTACAATCATGCAAGAGCCATGATTATTTAGAAGTATACCTACGTCATAGTTTAAGAATATTGAAGAATGTTTACTATTTCACATTTTATCCATAATGTAAGAAAATCTTGCAATCCTCACTAATTTTTAAGAGCCCTACTGAAAATAATAAAATAGTATAAGGAAGCTAGCTTCTTAAAAAAATGCTCTCTCCCAATTATATACCAATTATAATGGCCATTGTATACAGTGATGAATACCGATCATTCGATAGTAATTTGGTATGTTTCCAATAATAATGTTTATATGTAAAATGCACAATCGCACAGTACTGACTTTTGTAAATTTTCATCACGAAACATCATGTCGAATAAAATGTGAATACAATTAGTAAAAATGAGTGATGCTTTTCCAAGTTTATGTCTATAATCGGAATTTGTTTATATAGTTTGCTCAAAAATGAGCAAAAGTAAGGAAAGACAAATTTTAATAACTTAATATCACTGGCCTTTCATTTTATAGGCAATTACAAGAAAAAACTAATTTTGTTTCTCCATAAGTTCCGATAAGAAGCATTTGCTCATATACATAAATTTTTTAAATATTACGTAAAAAATTTAGGATGATTTCTTGCCAGTAAATGCCGATACAAGATATTTATTTATTTATGTAATCGGTTCAGAAAAATGATAAATAAATATCAGATGATAACTTTTCATGATTAAGTCTTATCTTGACGCTAAAAGCAAGCAATTTTAAGACAAAAGTGTACTTTGCAAACGAGCAATCCATGGACAATTCAACGATTTTTTACCCATACATGGGAAAAAATCACAGTTTGGGGGTTTCGGACTAACTTCCATGGGAAGTATTCTGTACGCCCAAACTTGAGACAAAAAAGAGAGGACAGTACAGAAAACGGTAGAAAGGGAGAGATTTAGGGCGGAGAGTTTTGGTTCAAGAGAGCCATTTGTAAATAGGAAGAGGGGTAGGGCGGAGAGAGGAAGTAGTGAAGATAAATTAGAAGCAGGATCCACCGTAAAAAATCCGAAAATGTACAGAACACCACCAGGAAAAGAACAGCATGGCGGGGGGGGGGGGGAGAAAGACCAGTGAAAAGAGGAAGAAAAGGTTGAACATAAAGGTCAAACAGAAAATGTACAGTTAGATGACATGCGTAAAATGATAACGGAAGTAATGGGTATATATGAAGAAAAGCAGGAGAAAATGGTAGAGGAAATAAGGAAAGAAATTAGGCAGGAAATGGCAGAGCTGAGGAAACAAATCAGGAAATGGGAAGAGGTTAGGGGAAAGCTAGAGAACAGGATGCAGACGCTAGAAAAAAGACTAGAAAAGAAGGAAGAGCCGAATACAAAAGTAGAGGAGCTGCAAGGTAGACTAAAAATAGAAAGCTCAAACCGTTAGTTTAGAGTTAGGGAGAGTCGGAATAAGGAGAAGGAATGGCTGAGAAAAATAGAACGAAGAATATAAAAGAAAGAGAGAGAAGATAGAAAAAGAAACATAGTGATAAAGGGTCTAAGATTAGAGGGGAAGGAGCTGATGGAAGGAGTAGAAGAAGTACTAAAAAAGATTGATGCTAACGTGAGATAGAGGAAGTGCGAAGTGTAGGAAGTTAAGAGCGAAGAGGGGAGAAAATGGTACTGGTGAAACTAAAAAAATGCGAACATAAGAGGGAAGTAATGACAATGAAGAGGATGTTATGTGGAAACTCTGAGAGAATAGAGGATGATTTGACATGGGTAGAAAGGAATATACAGTATAAGTTAAGGAAAATAGCGAAAGAGGAAAGAAAAAAGGGAAGAACAACATGGGTTAAGTATGAGAGAATACAGATAGAAGGTGTATGGTGTAATTGGCACGAGGACAAGGAAGAGTTAGTAAGAAATGAGGTATCGGGAAACTAGGAGAGAAAGGATCGGAAGATACAGAAATAAAAAATAGTAGGAAACAAAAAGAGACGAGAAACGAAAGTAGGGAAGATTGGAGGATATGCTACTGGAATATAGCAGGCTTAGAAAGAAAGGATTGGGAGTTTATGAAAAATTTGACACAATGTGATGTAGTAGCAATGATGGAGACGTGGCTAGATGGAAAGGAATGGGAAAGACTAAGGGGAAGATGACCAAGAGGTTTCAAATGGCAAGTTCAAAATGCAAAGAGGAAGAATAAAAAAGGAAGAGCAATGGGAAGAATGGTGATGGGAGAAAATAAGCAACAGATTAGGCTTATAATAGGAGGAGATTTTAATGCGATAACAGGAGATAGAGGAGGAAGTGAATGGGGTGGAGTGCGAGGAAGGCAATCCAAAGACAAAAAACTAAATGGGGAGGGAAAGAAATCGTTAAAGAGCCTAGGGGAGATGGGATGGTTTATCCTAAACGGAAGTATAGAGGGGGATGAGGAAGGGGAATATACACGTTCAGGAGGAAAAAGGGGAACGGTAATTGATTATGTGATAGTGGACGACGAGGTAAGGGAGAAGGTTAAGAAACTAGAGGTAGGGGACTATATAGATTCGGATCACTTTCCCTTAATAGTGACAGGAGAGCGAGAAATGGGTAATAACAATAAGGATAAAAAGGAAGCAAACGTAAAAAGAGCAGGAAGAGGGTATTGGTTAATGGAAGGTGAAGAACAGTTTAAAGAAAAAGTCAGGAATATGAAAATGGGGGAAGGAAATGTAAAAAAGGAAATGGAAATAACGAAAGGAGAAATAAAACGAGTGTTAGAGTGCACAAGCAAAAAAGAGGTTAGTGAAGGAGGTGATAGAAGTGGATGGGATGAGGAATGTAAACAGAAGAAGAAGGAAGTGAGAAGGGAATTAAGAAAATGGAGAAAAGCAACAAGTAGTGGAGAAGAATATAGGAGAAAAAAGAAGGAGTATACTGAGTTGTGTGATCAAAGAAAACAGGAGGAAAGTAAATGGTTTGAAGAAGAAGCGGAGAAGGTTAGGACGGAAGAGGAGGTTCGGAAGGTAGTAAATAGAGAGAGAAAAAGAAGGAAAAGAGTACACCAGGATATTGTGATGGTAGCATGGAAACAATATGTTATGGAATTGCTAGGAGGGGTAGAGAGGAAAGTTAGGAAAGGAGGAAAAGATGGCAGGGAAACAGATGAGGAGGAGGACATTACAAGGGAGGAAATAATCAAGGTATTAGGGATGCTTAAAGATGGAAAGACTCCTGGCATAGATGAGATTCCAAATGAAGTCTGGAAATATGGGGGACAGAATTAAAGGAATGGGCATGGATAATGCGCAATAGAGTATGGAGATGAGAGAAGTGGCAAGAGTTATGGAAATAAGGAATAGTGATACTAGTAGTGAAGAAAGGTAAAGGGGTGGAGGTTAAGGATTATAGAGGAGTGACACTAATGCCAACACTGTATAAAGCATATGTGGCAGTTTTATCGGAGAGGTTAAAAAAAGAAGTGTTGGAAAAAAGACAGAACCACCGAATCAGACAGGGTTTAGAAAAGGGATGGGGGTGATGGACAATATATATTTTCTGAACTATCTTGTAAATAAGAGGATTAAAAGGGCGAAAGGGGATATGATAGCAATATTCGTAGACTTAAAAGCGGCGTTTGACTCATTAGACCGAGGCGAGATAGAGAAAGTTATGATGGAAAAGGGGATACGAGAGGGATTAATAAAGATAGTATTGGAAATTTTTAGAGAGACAAAAAGCAAGGTAAAGGTAGGAGAAAAAGTAGGAGACAGCTTCTGGTTCGTGAGAGGAGTAAGGCAAGGATGTCCTCTGAGCCAACTTTTATTTAGTTAGCCTGGTCAATAAGTAAACATTTTTAAATTAGATAATTGAAACTCAACCTGAAAAATAACTTTATATAACCCTAGCCCGTAATCTCGGTAGAGTGGCATGACTACCTGAACAAACAAATTTTTCTCCGCGTCTACTGACGCCATTGATAAAATAAATATAAATTCCAAACACTAACTACAACAACAAAAAATTATATAATGCCGCCCACATTTACCAGACAATCCTGATCAGCGCTGATCCGTACGTTGCAACGGTTTAGTAAAAAAAAAAAACAATCAAACCACTCTGTGGCAACAACTCCAAAAACTCAAGTAGCGAAACAAAACAGTGCGACTTCCTCACACGAGGCTCGAACGATCAAAGACAAGGAGTTTGCTTCACTCAATGGCACGCAGACCGCCCAATTTCTCGCCTCCTGCGCGGGGAGACGAGTTGTGTCTTCTGCGCTAGCGCAGTGTCATGGCGGATGGATAGAGATTTCGGCACCTTTATGCCCAAGAGATGGTGATAGTGGTGCTGCGACGAATCCTCGGCGGTGAGATTTGAATCGCCCCAGGTACAGGATTTGGAATGCGGGAGTCACATCCACATTCCACCCCCGGTGTACAACCTTCGGTTGCGCCTGTGCCTGTGCGACTTCAACCCGCCTTGCGTCCTCGTAGTCCATAAGGCTGATCCTTGATGGTGGTTTAAGCTCCAAGTCAACTTCCTCCTTCTTCCAACCCTCTCTCGTCCTCAAAACTCGGTGAATGACGTGAACAAAAAGAAAAAGAAAAACCCAAAAGAATTAACAAGAGTGACTCTTACTCTTTCTCCTTATGAAAAGTCCATGAGAGTGTGTAAAACAAAAAGAAAAGAAATGGTAAAACATTTCAGAGAATAAACATAAATAAATAAATAAAATATAAGCAATAAAGTCAGTGGGCCTTCGATCGAGCCTCGTTTTCTCGCGGAGATTTCCTCCAATAGCGGAGGAGCTGTTTACAAATTATAAAAAGTACAAAAAAAACAAAGTTATTTGCAGTTGGAACCTGCAACATTACAAAGAATGGACGGGGAAATGGAAGGGAACAAAATTCGAAGAAGTAAAAGAGTTCAAGTATTTGGGATATACCTTGCAAACAAATGGAGATCATAGAGCTCATATAAGAGAAAGGATAAAAAGAAGCAGCAGTGGTAATGAAACAGATATGGGAAATAGGAAAAAGAAGGTTAAAAAAATTGGAGAAGGAGAATGTGGTTATTTGATACGCTGGTATGGCCGGTATTAGGTTATGGAGCAGAGATATGGGGATGGAAAGAAAGGAAAGAGATTGAGAGTTTACAAGAAAGGTATATAAGGTGGTCGCTGGGGGTAGACTGGAGGACGCCGGGATATATGGTGAGAAAAGAAGCTCGAAGGGATAAATTAAGCACTAGAGCGGGAAAGAGGGCATGGAGATTTGAGACGAAACTGAGGGAGGGAAAGGAAGGGGAGTTGGCGAGAAAATGTTTAATGGATGTAGAAGAAAGGATAGGGAGGGCGATGGAATTAACGAGATAGGAAGAAGAAAGGAGGGGGTTCTTTAAGGTTAGAGATATAGAAGACGGGACTGGAGTAAACTATGAAGAATTGGAAAAAAGGGAGAGGGAAAGACAATTAATAGAAAGATGGCTGATGATTGGGGAATCAAAATATAATAAATCGCATAAGATGATAAAAAAGGAAGGAGAACCAAAGTATTTAGAAAAGGGATGGGGAGAGGAAAGATGGACCAGAATAGCTAGATTTAGATTGGGAAACGAGGTAAGGGTCGGTATGTATTGGGAAAAGAAAGAGAAGAGGAAGTGCAGAATCTGTGAATGGGAAGAAGAAACATGGGAGCATATATGGGAAGGATGTATGAGAGGAATGGAAGATAAAGGAAGCTGGCAGGAGAATGTCGTAAAGATTCTAGGGGAGGATGGTTTGCGGCAAGAGTGGATGAAGGAGCTAGAGAGTGCTAGGGGAGCGAATGAGAAAGATTGAAGGAATGGAGGCAAAAGAGTGGCAAAATGACAAAATGGAGGTACAAGAGAAGTGGAAGAAAAAGAAAACGGAAGTCGCTTAAACTTAAACTAGAAGCGTAAAGATTTGTAAGTAATGGTTATGTAATGGCATAAGTAGATTAAAATGCGTTTGCGTGATCTCTCTCTCTCTCTCTCTCTCTCGCACTCTCGCTTTCGATCACTCGCTCGCTCGTTCGCTCACACGTCCCAAATTGCGCTATCGTCAAAAATATAAATAAGGTTCTAGATATAAGATTTTCTGTAAATAGGTGTAAAAAAATGTAAATAGTAAGGATAAGATTTTATAAAATATGTAGACGGAAGTATTGTAAGAAATGGAAGTCATGTAAACCCTTAGGGGACACATTATGAATAAAGAAGATTAACTTCCATGGGCTTGGGAAAACGTTACCGAAAAGTTATACAACTTGTAGAGAACTTTCACATGAAGAATTGTATGTATCAATAATTTTGAATTTAAAAAAGAGACGAATTTTAATGTAGTTAAAGTTTGAACCAAATAAATGAATATTCATACAAATAGTAGTATTTTCAATCACCAACCAAAGAGACGAATTGTCAATTTAAAAGACGCATTGCTATTTCAACAGAATAAGATTTGAATATTACGCCAAAAACAGTTGAATTTAATCAAAAAGACGTTAAATTTTAAAGAAATAATTGAATCCTCAACCAAAAGAGATTAATTATTGTATGGATTGAATGTTGCTGAAAAGCAATTTTCCTTTGTTTTGGAACTTCTTTTATTTTGAATCCAATTGTAAAAAAGAAAATTTCGAGTTTCTTGAATGTTGAGCTTCACTATGCGATATACGGTTGATTTTTTTCCGGGGAAGAGCGTGAAACAGGTAGTATTACGAGACCTGGGTACTGGATTGCATTGCATGAATTAAAATATGCAATACATTTAGTACTCAGGAATTGTACTTGCTACCAAATCGACGTAGCATATTTTTAGCTCCATTGAGAAAGAAGGTGCTATATATATTCTATATTATCAAATATTATAGTAGCAGTTGCTAAGAATTTAAGGCAGAGTGTTTAAAATGTTATTCCAATTCCTAAAATTTCCAATTTTAGGTAATATAAATAAATAAATGTGTGTGTTAAATTCCTTGATTCAGGCCATTATGTCACGAAGAGAACCTGTGCCTACGTAGCTCCATCAATTTAGTCTTCAACTCAACTTAATTACGTAGGAAAGTTAGAGTATGAAGATGCATGAAAACATTGGGATATATAAGAGTGCAGGGAATAAATATCTGAGGTCGAAGCGCGAAGTACTCACACCCGTACTCACACCAGTACTCACACCTGTACTCACACCAGTATTCACACCAGTGCTCACCAGTCCTCACACCAGTTCTCACACCAGTACTCACACCAGTACTCATCCCAGTACTCCTAACCACTTACGGCGCGAAATTAGTACTTGAATCTATGTACGCATGCCAGTACTCACTTGAGTACACGGTTTTTCCAGTACTCATTTTTGGTAAGGTCTATTATAGACGTCCATAACAAATAATTCTTATCTGTACCTGGGCCAAGAGTATTTGTTCCAATTTACAGGGTTTAAAAATCAACGTCGAAGTGACGTCGATTCGACGTCATTTCGACCTCTTTGAGGCAAATTTTATACTCTATACTCTGATGCCTGCAAGCGATGTTATGAAACCTGCGCTAATATCTAAACTATTTTATGATGAAACCTAACCTTTTTTTGACGTTTTCACTCATCCAAATCCAGCCTAACGTTGATGTGCATTTTACTATAATGGCTCAATGCAATTAATATTTATTCGAAAATTATTTATTGTTGAAACAAATAAAAATTATTGACTTTTAATATCCAAAATAATGAATCAATTATTCCACATTTTTAAAGTGCCCGCCAAACTCCTATTAGTCATTCAATAAACGCACTGCGCAAGTGCGGTATGAACCTTTCTTGGCAACTCAATAGTCGCCATTTGCAGTTCGTACCGCATGTGACTTTATGTTGAGTGCGTTGACCTGTGCAAAATTGTTGCGTTTATAAAGATGGAAAGTAATTATAGTTCCAGCGATGAATTTTACGTTGAATTTAGTGGGCAGGAGAAAAATGCACCAGTGAGTATGCTGTCCCACTTTTAGGTTAGATATATTAATGATACAACTCTCAGGGTGCGCACCTACATGGGAGAACCTGTGAAAAGCCGGAAGAAACTTGCATCGGGAGGGTAATATTACACGTCCCAGTGGGCACCAAATTTGAAGACGTCTTTACGGCATCGTTACGACATATTTACGACAACTTTACCACATCCTATGTCCATGTCGTTAAGGTGTCTTTACGATATCGTAAGGACACTTTAACGACATGGACATAGGATGTCGTAAAGGCGTCGTCAAATTTCATGCCCACTGGGGTGTTTCATAATTCGCTCGTTTTGTAAGTTTAGAAAGTTTCCAATTAGATAGCATATCATTTTCAAAGTATTTAGAATTCATATACCATTAAGCCATTTCCCTTTCGGGGTAGGCGTGAATTGCTCGGTTTAGATTGATCTAGAATCCTCGAGTTATTTATTTACATGACACGTTCTTTCCGCAACACTGCTCCGTGCCAGGTTTCTGATCAATCTCGCTAGCGATCACCCCACGTGAAGAGCCTCACAAATTTGTTATATGTGATTCCCCGAATAATTATTATCATAAAAGGTGCTTAAAATGACATCAGTGACTTTTTCCGCCAGAAATCACATTTTTTAGTGACAAAATCTATCTAGTTTAAGTAATTAAGTTAAGTAATTTCAATTTAAAATTATAGTTTTAGATGCGCAATTCTAAAACAGTTATTATTTGAGGCCTTGAATTTAAAGTTTTTTCGGAAAATTAAATTTTAGGTAAATTTTTGGTGGGTTTAAATCTTAAAGTTCATAATTGTAGTTTTAAATTCAAATATTGGAAATCCCCGTCAGGACAATCCCCGCTATGAAATATTTCAAAATTACATATTAATAAAGCCTTGATTGTTTTGAATTTAATAATTTTAGATTTAAGTATAAAGCAATTTCGAATAGAAAGACTTAAATTTGTACATCTAAAAGAATTGGAATCCTATTACAGCAATCTTAATTGTTTGGTTTTTCTTCTTCAATTTTTAATTTTTATAACATAATATCTTAAAATTGCTTAATTTTTAGTTGAAGATTTAAACCAATAAAGCATTTCCAAATAAAAAATGTCAGAATTATAAATTTTCATGTCGAACGCTAAATTTTTTATTTTTTCCTTTTATAGATTTTAATTTTTCAATTAAAATTGAGTCGGTTGACTTTTGGAAAGTATAATTTACAATCTTGAAATTATCAATTTTTAAGCAATATAAATTTACTTAAGGTAAGGGGAGGGGAGGGGATTTCGGAGGGATTCTGGATGGATAGAGGGTTAAGGCAAGGATGTCCGCTTAGACCAATACTTTTTGCAATTTTAATTGCGGATATGGAAAGTAAGCTGGAGGCCGGGGTGGTAGGAGGAGTCAGGATAGGAGGGGTTAGAATTTGGTCACTAGCGTATGCAGATGACATAGTGTTGCTGGCAAAAAGCGAGGGGGCCTTAAAGGAGCTGAGGAAGAGGTTGAGAAGATACCTGGATAAGAGCAGGTTCGAGCTGAATGCAGAAAAGTCTAAGGTTATGGTGTTCAGGAAAGGAGGTGGGAGGGATAAGGGAGGGGAGTGGAAGTGGAAGGGAGAGGCGGTGCAGGAGTTGAAAGAGTTTTTGTACCTGGGTTTCGTGTTTCAGAGGAATGGGGGAGTGGATGGTCACATAAAAGAGAGGGCAAACGTGGTGATGAGGCAGGTCTGGGGGTTGGGAAAGATTAGGGTTGGCAAGGAACGCGCCTAATTATATTGTCAGGAGGGAGACGGGGAGAACGAGTATAGGGATTCTAGCTGGGAGTCGGGCGTGTAAATATAAGGAGAAATTTTTGGAAGAGGAGGGAAGTAAGCTGGTTAGAGAGTCTTGGTGGGAGAAGGAGAACAGGAGAGGGGGTGGGAGGATGGAGGCTGAAAGGGAAAGGTATTTTAGAACGAATGGACTACAGATGGGTGAAGTGAGAAGGATGCATGAGTATATGAGTATATGAGTATATGAGTTGGTTAGGAAAAACGGCATGGAGAGAGAGAGAGAAGACAGCAGAGGAAGGGAAATAAGAGAGTCAAGGTTTCACGGGAACTATTTGTGAATTATGCCAAGGGCGAGATCGCAATATTTGTGTGAGAAAGGAGGGAAAGGAAGTCAGGAGCTTATAGCGAGGATGAGATATGGGTGCATGGAGGATTTTAATAGGTTCTGGCTCTCAGAGGAAAAGAGGATGTGTCAACTGTGTGGGAAGGGGTATGCAAAAGTGGAGCACTGGTTGGAGGAGTGCGTATAGGTGGAAAGGAGTGAAATGAGCATGGAGGTATTGATGCATGAAAGGGGGGACAAAAGGGTAGTAGCATGGGTGAAGGGAGTGTTGGGTAGGATGGAGAAGAAGAGAAGGAAGGAGGAAGAGGAATGGAGAAGGAAAGATTGTAAATAAGAGAGGAAGTAGATATAAGTAGGATGTAAATATTGTAAATAATAGATAAGCATTAGGTAATAGACGCGGAAGCGAGAGAGTAGGGACATGCAATTGAGGCGAAGCGAGGCGAGGAGGGCAAGGCGATAAGAGCGTGCGATCCTAGAGATAAGGTATGGATGTATGTTAGTTTTAAGGCTCAGATTAAGGAAAATTATGTAAAAAAGGAAAGTGTACGCAAGTCAATTTTTTAAGGCCAACAGGCTGAAGAATAAACGTTTATACACTAGAAAATATTTCAATATAAATGTTTCTCATTTAAAATTACATTTATATTCAAAGTTCTTTTACAGTAATTCAATTTATTTTTTGATTTTATAAAAATTTGTCTAATCATATATGAAAAAACTGTGGCTTTCGCAAAGAGTGTATATATTTTTTCTAAACAAGGAGAAATCATAAATATTGACAGGAAGAACCAGGAGAAAGCAGGGAGAAGAAAATTTAAAAAAAAAAGTGGCCACCCGGACTCTGCTGGCTGATACCAGGATTCAATCGGATCTCTCTTTCTGTCAGGTGAGATGGAGAAAAAAGTGGGATCCTTCCAAAATTACTTTCGTTTAGTTCCCCCTCTCTGTCTTATGAGGTAGACAAAGGGGGTCCGATAGTTTCAAACTGATGAGTACGATTCTCCGTGTCTAAACGATCGGACCCTCTTTGTCTGTCACATAAAGCAAAAAAAGAGGGATCTAAATAAAAGTAGTTTCCAAAAGATCACACCTTTTCTCTATATCACCTGACAGAAAGAGAGATCCGATCGAATTCTAGTATCCGAATCCCACTGCCGATCAACTCTGTCAACAAAGTCAAATTCGGTTGAATTTTGTATTGAATTGAACATTTTTTACTCTTTTAACAATTCTTCCATTTCTTGTAAATCAAACAAATATTATTTATTAGATCATAAATCATTAAACATGGATTGTTTTTCTTTAGGTGATTTGTTTAATAGTAAAAACAATTTGTAATTTCAGTGGCATATGTTGCTTCAAATTTCAGGCAATTGTTTGTTTATTCAATTTGATAATAACTGCTTAAAATAAAAATTATGTTGTCACAAATGTTAAATAATTGGAAGGAATACGTTGTAAAGTTTCAGAACTTATTTCATACTCGTATATATTTTTTCATAATATCTTGACTTTGATTTGTTTGATTTTTTTAAAAGATGAATCCTAAATACCGTAAGCGTAAATTGAGAAGGAAAGCAAAGAAATCTGTACTGAAACAGAAAAAACTTGATGATCTTCGTGCAACTGTATGTGGATCTTATTTAAATAGTGACACGGAATTCGACAGCAGTAGTTTCACAGAGGATGACAGTTAACAGTTGAACGATAATGAGGGTATGCACGAAATGGCTGAAAATTGTAGTTTCAATGATCATGATCCTATATATGAGCACGATATACTTTCAAATGCTACTGCGTCCGAGTCTGATAGTAGATGATAAAAGTGACATAATTCATGAAATTTCAAATAATGGCTCTGATAATGAAAGTTCAAATGGATTTGATGAAAGCGATATTGATATAATATTTGAAAATGATGATGAGCGAGAACAATTTGTTATCGAATCTATAAGAGAATGGGCATTGGAAGGAGGAT
>CAKNWW010198701.1:0-10899 GCA_932074435.1 Andricus kollari
AAGGCACAATGCGGCACTAAGAGTGCTTTATTACCATCTCTGTCACTCTTACGGCATCAGCCCAAATACCGTTCCGCTAAACGCTCCTAGGGAAATAGAATCAATTGTCGAGAATGAGAAGTGTCGGATATACTGGAACTTCGTATTCTCGACAATTGTTTCTGTTGCGCACTCGAGGCCTGACATAGTCCTTGTTGACTTCGAGAAACGAACCATGTTCGTTATCGAATTTTCCGCACCAGCTGACAAAAACATCATAGCCAAGGAGAATGAAAAGAAAGAGTGGTATAAAGAACTTATAAGGGAGTTGCGATGGCTATAACCGGAATATTCCGTTAAGCTAATCGTCTTGATCATCGGCGCTCTTGGAGGTGCCGAGGTTTCACTACTTAATAGCCTGAAAAGCATCCCTGCGTGCCGAGAAAATGCCAAGACACTTGCGGGGAAAATGCAGAAGGCGGTCGTCCTTGGGTCGCTCCGTGTCCTCAGGGTGCACGAGACTTTTGCCGGATCATCGTATTGAATTCCTCGCAGACTGTAACCACCTATCTCACGGTCGTGATACGTGGTTGCAGCTGAAATTTTACCGCGATTTCGCTGCGAGTGGGTGCAATTTTTCAGATTAGCACCTGCTCCCAGCGAAATTCTGCGGTTGTCCTTATGACAAACTTTTAAGTATATATATATATATATCCTTTTTCCTTCTTTCACGCAAAATGCTTCCATTTTTATACTTTCATCCTCATCGCCATTTGCAGTGTTTACTTTTTACTTATAAATTGGCTCGCCAACGCACCACCACTTGTTGGCTCCCCGGCCGTTCAGTCCCATCTGAACTACGGCCGGCTCCTCACCAATACTTTGTAACGTATACGCTCGAGACAATAGCAACCCCTATTTTACGCATACACTACAAATGCTTCGCACATTTCAGTGTTAGCTTGTGTCATTGCTTGCTGATCACTAACCAGTACCATTAAAATGTCTCAAAACACGCTAAATCATAATGCTTCATAATTACCAAGTGAGCTTATCGCCTATGGCAAGTGTAAACAACGAGTGGAACTAAATATCATGAGGCATGTACTGTCACATTAAAAACCCTATGTTTGACTTTGAAATATTGAAAATTGCAATAAGTGCACGGAGAAAAAAGAATAGTCAAACTTGAAGTGCCAAAATTTAGATGGCCAGTTTGATCATCTATATAGTACCAAGTACCATCCACAATTTTTCTTCATAGTCAGGCAGACCATAATTTTAAAGTCTTTTTGAAAATCTACAGTTGATTTAGAGTGACAACCAGCATAGTTAAATCGATACTCCAGAGTGTAAACCAGAAAAAGCTGCGTCACGACCTCTACCGAATGCCGAGCTAACACACCCGATGCCCGAAACGTATTTTCGGCGCAACTGACGTTCGGCGTCACATTTGCCGTGTTACAAACATTTTTAATTAGTTTAAACCACTTGCTAATATTTCGAACATGTGTGGAGAGTGGAAAAAATGTGGGTAACATGGCGGAGAGAACATTTTCGACCGAAAACATGCTTAAAATTTTAAGCGAGATTTGTAATATACATTCATATTGTTTTCTGGATTTTCCAGTGTTAAAAATGTTTCAATTCAGTGCAGTGACGCCGTTGCCTTAGCCTCTTGTGCCCTCAGGCATCTCACCCTTCAAAACACTGCAAAAAAATCAAGCTAAAATTCCTGGGATAATCAAGTTTAAACTCCAGGATCGTCAACTTTACACTCTGTGATAGTGAATCCAATCAACAAATTTTCACACTCCACGGATGGTACGCTACATCTTCTAGGAGGCTGTCCTATAGTTAAAGCTCAAATATATTCAGCCTGACACTCCGGATGTTCAGGCTGAGTAGCCTGAGCAAATCTTTCCAACTGATTTGAGTATTACTACTGTTGCAAATGTTACATGTGTGCTGAAAACTCAAATTAAAGATTTTAATTTTAAACTGCGAAATCATCAGCAGAAAATTACAGACCGATGTGGCTCAGGAACTTTGTGCCTTCAGCTCTAAAAAGAAGTAATCTTTAACAGTAAACTCTGCAGAGACACTTTTTTTTGCTCTCCTCAGAATCCCCATGGACCGAACTCCGATACAACCATCTCACTACAAATAGACGAAGAAACTATTCAACGATCGATTATCAAAATGCGAGAGGAAACTAAAAATCGTTCACAAGGAAGGAGAACCCATGATAATTACGTTCAAGACTTCCACACTGTACTGACAGGAAGATTATCTGCTTTATTATCAAAATACTCGAGGTTTGAATACAAAATTTGATCTAATTTTGCATTCTCAAGGCATTCATAGTTATAAATTTTTAATTTTGACAGAAACATGTCCCAAACAATCTATTTCATGCTGACCATGCTACTAGGGTAGGTGGAGATGTACTCCTTGCAATCCATGTGAGCCTTCTGTCTTCTCAGTTGAATCTGACCATAATTATTACAGATCTGTCCGCTATTTATAATATTGGTGCTAAAGCCTACATAGATTCTCAGTGCTATATTATTCTTGCATTATATATACATAGATAAAAGTTTGTCAGAAGGACAACCGCAGGATTCCGCCGGGGTCGGGTGCTAATCTGAAAAATTGCACCCGCTCCCAGCGAAATCGCGATAAAATTTTAGCTAAAACCACGCCTAACGACCGTGAGATAGGTGGTTGCAGTCTGCGAAGAATTCAACACGATGATCCGGGAAAAGTCTCGTCCATCCTGAGGACACGGAGCGACCCAAGGACGACCGCCTTCTGCATTTTCCCCGCAAGTGTCTTAGCAATTTGTTGACATGCAGGGATGCTTTTCAGGCTGTTAACCAGTGAAACCTGGGCACCTCCAAGAGCGCCGATGATCAAGAGGATTAGCTTAACAGAATATTCCGGGTGTAACCGTCGCAACTTTCTTATAAGGTCTTCATACCTCTCTTTCTTTTAATTCTCCTTAGCTATGACGTTTTTGTCAGCTGGTGCCGAAAAATCGTTAAAGAACATGGTTGGTTTCTTGAAGTCAAGAAGAACTATGTCAGGCCTCGAGTGCGCAACAGAAACAATAGTCGAGAATATGAAGTTCCAGTATATGCGGCACTTCTCAGTTTCGACAACTGACTCTATTTCCCTATGAGCGTTGGACCACTAGACAGTATGTGTCCTAGATGCTCGGCGTGTGCATGCCACGCTCTGCAGCTATCATCGGGAATGTCTTGACTCAAAATGGGGCGTCGGTATGCTCGAGCGGAACTGACACCTTCTTGACATGACAAAATGAAACCCTTCGTGCCCGACTTCAATCTGGGTGATTTAAGGAGAGCAGACGTTAGTTTAGACGACATCGACAGATCCTCCACATTTCTGTGAAAGATGCCATGCATCTTCTTGTCGAGGAGCTGTTCGCAGAAGTTTTTCTCCTGTGCTTTCTTAATTTGTCCCTGCAGGCGTGACTACTCGAGATGGATATCATTTGAGGCATTTTGCACGCCCCCGATATTGAAGTCAAGGCCGAGTATTTCAGCAGCCTCCTCCGCTGGTTTGTACAGAAACGTCCCTTTGCCTACTTCTTCGTGTTTCTTGACCATTTCAAGAAGAGGGTCTTGTCCATTTGCGACTATATGTGCTGTACTCAGAATAATCCTGTTGTGAAGACATTCAAGATTCAGTATACCGCGACCACTTTTAAGGCGTGAGATGCGAAGTCGCGGAGCAGAAGATTTAAGGTGCATGCTTTTTTTTCATGTGCATAACCTTTCGGGACCCGATATCGAGGGATCTGAGCTCCTTTTTCGTCCATGGAACTACTCCAAATGAATAGAGTACTACCGGGATGGCAAGCATATTCGTCGCAGATACTTTGTTCCTCGCCGAAAGTTCGAAAGACGAAATCCGCCGGATGAAGCGTTTGTTGGCATTTTTTGCATCGGAGAATATCCTTTATAGATGTCACTTCCTGAATTCGGCTCTGTCGCATGCTAGGTATGTATAGGTCTCACCAGTGCTAAGGTGTCGTATAGCGCTTCTGTCAGCGAACTCAGGGTCTTCCGGGATGCCATTAAGTATTCCTTTCTTTACATAAACCTTGGTGCATTTTTCTAACCCGAACTCCATTCCAATCTCTTGAGTGTACTGTTTGACAATGGCTAGAGCTAGATGTGGTTTCTCTTTATTTTTAGCATAGATGAAAAATACATGAATGACCTTATGCTTTCGATTTCCAGGTTTAGCACAGAGGTACCCATCGGAATGGCGAAGTGCGAGAGATAGTGGAAATAATGTGAGGCCCAAGAGGAGAGAGCTCACGGTTTTTTTTTTCCAGATGAGATAGTAAATCTGGTTTTCCAACGCGGCATTAATCTCTCCATGCACCTCACAATGTGTGGATGATCCTTTAAGCTTACAAAAGACAGATGATTAGTCTATGGGAGTTTGAATCGAAAGCTTTCCGGTAACACAGATTTGCAAAAAATGGATTGCGATTGTTGTTGGCCAACTGAGGGTCATTTCCGATGTAATTTTCTGCGTAGAATCTGAATCCGAGGTCCGAATCCGAGGTCCGAATTTTCCGAGCACGTCAGGTTTTTGAGATATCCTAAGCTTAAAGTGCGAAAAATGTTTTTTTTTTGGTATATTTGAGCTCATATTACATCCCGACATTTTTTCTTCTCTAAAATCGGGTCATGCCATCTAATATTACAACTCTCAAGCTTTAAAAAGCTTTTTCAAAATTGAAGATATCATTTTTCTTCACAGAGATATCCTTCAATGAAGTTTAGCCAATGAGGAGGCTTTCCCCTTCCATACGCAACGCTTGCGCAGTTGAAAAAGTCGAGGTCCGTTAACATCACTGCACGAACCTGCGCAACGTGCTGGGAAAATTCTGACCTCGGATTCAGATTCTACGCAGAAAATTACATAAAAAATTACCCTCAGTTGGCCAACAACAATCGCAATCCATTTTTTGGAGATCTGTGTAATCAATCCAGGCCATTAATAGGCAACGCTGCTAAAATGTTGCGTCTCTACAGACATATATATCGATGATCAGGTTCCCCCGACATCCTGCTATGCCTTTCTTTGAGCCTCGTTGTTCGTACATCTCTCGCCACACAGTTCCAATTGTCCGAACAATCCTATCATTTAGGATAGCTGTGTAGATCTTGTACACTGTGTTTAGACAAGTTGTTGGTCTGTTATTCTTAGGGTCAGCTAAGCTGCCGTCTTCGGCAGGAGCATTGTGCGCCTTTCCACCAACCACTTAGAAATAGGCTCTTCCGACTTTAGATATGAGGTGAAAATGCCGGCCAGATGCTGGTGGGTTAAAGGAAACTTCTTTCACCTTCTTTCTTCTTTGATCC
Source organism: Andricus kollari (assembly GCA_932074435.1). NCBI lineage: Eukaryota > Metazoa > Arthropoda > Insecta > Hymenoptera > Cynipidae > Andricus > Andricus kollari. The sequence goes on from CAKNWW010198701.1 coordinate 5,388, forward strand.
TGGAGCGGAATAGTTCTTCTTAATACTTCTTCTTAATACTTTTTTCACCTCCTCGGTAGTGATAGGTGGGCATTCCTCCTCAGGTGTTATGAGGGCACTGCACAGCTCCTTGAAGCTATTTATATTCTTTGAGTTTTCTTTCAGTGGATGCTGGACTTCGTAGACTTCTCTCCAAAAGGCCTCGACCTACTCTGGTTTGGGCGGGTGTACGACAGTAACTGGAGGGTCTGCCTGGTTTCGTGAGGATATTGATGTCTTTGCAGTCTCAGTACAGCCCTTTTGTAATATAGTCTGCGAATTTATCTCTAACTCAGCCGCACAATAAATAAATATATTTTTCAAACATAATATTATATGTTCTTCGTCCTGTTATTAGTGTACTACTGATTCGTATTATTATAAATATAGGTGATATAATGTACTTTTGAGGCTCTGTAATTAGTCTCTGGCTACCGGGCTTATTCTATCAATAAATTGAAATTGAAATTGAAATTCGAAGTTCGATCCGAGTCTGTAGTTTGCTGTAAGGGGCAGAAGCGAATCGAAGGGAATTTGTGGACAAGTCGGAGGCGATTTGGAGAAGAGCTGAAAATGAGCCAACGACAAGTACCGTAAACTTCACACCGGCGTAGTACTACCGTCAATCCTCTACACGCTAGCGTTTGTAATGGATGCAGCCTGTCCTTCATCGTTTTGAGTTTCACCCGTCGCCACCAAACTACGGTCGCGTATAAAAGCCATGCAATCAATTTTGGCCCTTGACCACACGTAAAACCAAAGGGTCTTCTGCACATCGAAAATGTCACGACAAACCTCCTGCATTGAGTCAGATCGAGAACATCACTCCTGTCGTTGATATTTGTGCTCCTCCACAATGTACGATGGGAGTTTGCGTCACAGTCCAACATAAGAGGAATCACGTTCTCCTGGCAGTGCTGGATTCGAGCCTACACCTACCTATGAAGTGGAGCCCCTCAGCATCGCCCGGGAAATAAGCAGAGGCGATATACACCTCTAGTCTTTTTCCGCTTCTGCCCCTGAGTTTCACCTCAATAACGGCGAGGTCCTTGGAGCAGAGCTTAGGAAAAAGAATCGCATCCATACCCTTAACGGCTATGCATTACCTTGGTGCTTTATTGCGTGTTCCCTTATACATGGAGCCACACCCTCCTAAGCCACTAATCCTTTTCCTGTATAACAAGGGTTCTTGGATTAGAGCTCTACCTGTCTGTACCACTGCCATACGCCTGGATAGAATCGCCGAAGTGCATTTGCTGTGATTTAAATTTATCTGCACCATGGGTATTCCAGTCTCCGCCATTAATAGGCTAACTGGGACACAGGGAAGGTGATTCTACCCGACCATAGATAGGGCCGGTAATCTAGATTTACGAAGGCCCTGATTGAGGATTACGGGAGACTTACAGCTCAAATCCAGCCCATCCCCTTCTGTCTGTTTACCTGTCTGTCGGAGATTATCGTCCAAGAGTGGATTCATAGAGTGAGGTTCTGAAAGCTCAAGTGCGCAGAATGAGCGTCAGATTCTCGGAGGTGCCAGGAATCTGTACGTTTACTTAGCCGCATCTTTGGAGACACTCTGCCTCCTTGATGTCCAGGTATTGTCCCTGTTTGAGCCTAAATGCTGGTCCCCGATCTGATGAAGATTACGTTGAATCTGGGGGTTCCTTGGGAGTTAGACAGGCATCAGGATAACCCGATGCAACGACAACTCTCACGAGGGCGTTGTTAGCTATCTGCGCGAAATGTTTCTTTGTCTATATTTTTTGTTTTCTGGCCCTGTGTTTCCAGAGCCTTCTGCCGTTTCGAGTCCCTGTTCGGGAGATTCTCTCTGAAGTCCTTCCTCCACTTGCTAGTCAAATGAGCCTGAGGAGTTACTACAGACGTTGTTGCATCGACCAAAGCCCCCTTTGTGGAGCCATGGCTGCTGTTTGAAAGTAGTCCTATGCAGGCTCTCTTTTCCTGGTCATTAACACAGTAACCGTTACTCTTTTTACAGACAACCTATTCATCTGTTCTTCCAGCGCCGCAACTTGATTTGCTGTCATTGGTGTTGGTCCTACGAGTAGCTAGGGAAGTAAGCCATAATTATATTTTTCCTATATACAGTGAACTTCCGAATATTTTAAAGACCGTTTATTTTAAAGATTACATATTTTAAACCCCCTACACGCACTTATTTTAAATTGCGCAGTTTCGTCATCTCCCACCAAGGTCCCTGTACACACACCTCCGCGTCAGTGAATGACCAATACACAAAAAGAGGCCTGAAGAGCGCCCTCGTTGGTTTAAACGGAGTATTTTTTCACGTCATTGATACTCTCACTTCAAATTTCGTATAGTTTATTGTATTTCGCGAAACACTTAAAACACTTGAAAAATATTACTATCGAAACCCTTATAACGTACCTTTACGTTTCGGAGATTTTCTCCAAAAAGTCGTATGCAGTTGCAGTACCATGTACTAACCCCCCCTGACGGCTGACATTTCCACCTATCGACGTCATGGCACAAAACTCACTATGCCGCGAAATATTTGCGTCGTTTTTTGATTCTAGAATATTGATTTTTAGTTGGCAAATTGTCGTGCGCCAACAAAAACATTTGAAAGACACTTGCAATACACTGATTGCACGCATGCAGACTAACGGATGGCGACTTTTTCAACGAAGTTTTTGCACGAAGTTTCTGATATTTGGAAAGCTTTTAGGGGCGCCTGCTAGGGGTAAATTATAACCGACTTGGCTTAAATTTGGCGCACATCGTTTTCTTGGCCAATGAAATGGAACTCGCTCCTGAGAGCAAAAGTGTTTAAAAAACAAATTTTTACCAAGTATGCGAGGTTCACTTACTACACGCAAAACAAAAGAACCTTATATTTTACTGAAAATCAAGTTAAGTCTACTGATTTTCCAAGTAAGCATACGGACAACGCGGCAGTTCAGTAAATGTTACAATTATAGGCAACTGAATATGACTATCATTTCTGGTTACCAGTGCCAATTCTTAAGTGGTGCTGACCTGCCCATCAGTAGAGTTTACCGATCCAGTCACTATTCTGCACTGTTCCTCGATGCTGCAATTACGAATTATCATGCCACTTTGAGGGATAATATAAACAGATCTAACTTATGTTAACGGTTTAGACAATAGTTTACACGGCACTATAAATGGTAAAACAATATTGCTAAAAAATAGTTAATAAATAAAGACATGGTTAGTTCATAGATATATGTTCAGATATACTTATAATTAATCATGGGGAGAGAAGGGGGCCTTTACAGGGAAGGGGAGAGCTTCGAAAGGAAATCGAAGGATAAGACAATAAATAAGGAGGGTGAGATTCTAAGGGACTGGATGGAGGGTAGAGGCTGGGCGGTGGCGAATGGCATGGCAACTGGGGACGAAGAGGGAGAATACACATATGTAAGTAAGTTGGGGGTATCGGTGATAGACTATGTAGTCATGAATATGAAAGGGTGGGAGGAGATGGAAAGATTCGCAGTAGAAGGGAGAGTGGAATCTGACCATCAGCCATTAGGGTTATGGGTAAGGGGTGAGAGTGGCGGAAGGCAAGGGGGTGAAGAGGGGTCGATGGGGGAGAAGGTGAGCTGGTCGAGGGAGGCGATAGATAGGTATAAGGAGCAGTTAGGAAAGTTAAGCTTTGAAGGGGAGTCGGTGGAAGAGATATGGGAGGATTTAAAAGAGAAACTGAAAAGTTGCGTGCAAAAGAAGGTATTCAAAAAGAAGAAGAAAGGAATGGTGAAGGTATGGTGGGATAGGGAATGTAAAAAAAAGAAAAGGAAGGTGAAGAGGAAGTACAAGAAGTGGAAAGAGGGCACAGCGAAAAGGGAGGAGTACGTAGAAATGAGGAAGGAGTTAAGATTGATGTGTAAGAAGAAAGAACAGGAAAAGGAGAAAGATCTGGAAGAGGAGTTGGGAAATTTTGAAACAGAGGGGGATGTCTGGAAAATAATAAATAGGTTTAGAAAGAGTAGAGTAGGGATAAGCGAGAAGATAGGGAGTGAGGAGTGGAGGGAATTTTTTAAAGAATCATTTCAGGGCTCAGATTCAAGGAAGAGGGACGGTGGGTGTAGAAGAACGCGGGATGCAGAGATGGAAGAGTTGGAGGATGAGGAGGTAGAGAAACAGATAGGAAAGTTAAAAAGGTCAAAAGCAGCAGGGCTGGATGGGGTAGAGAACGAATCATGGCTGTTTAGTACACAAGAGGTTAGGGAGAGGCTGAAGGAGGTGGTGAAGAAAGTATGGAGGGGGAGGGATTCCCAGCAGGATGGAGAGAAGGGTTAATAGTCCCACTGTATAAGAAAGGAGATAGAAACATACAGGAAAATTATAGAGGGATTACGCTAATGAATACGGCGTATAAAGTATACGCGATGGTGGTGGCGGAGAGGCTGCGGAAGGATGTCGAGTAGAAAGGAATATTGCCGGAGACGCAGGCGGGCTTTAGGGCGGGTAGAAGTACTATCGACAATATCTACGTTCTGCAGCACGTGGTGGATAGAGAATTAGCGAAGAAGGGGTCGAGAGTGTACGCGTTTTTCGTAGATCTCAAAGGCGCGTTTCCTTCGGTGGATAGGGGTAGTTTGTGGGAGGCGATGGAGGATAGGGGAGTGGAGAGGGGCCTGATCCAGAGGGTAAGGGAGATATATGAAGAGACCAAAGATAAAGTAAGGGGAGGGGAGGGGATTTCGGAGGGTTTCTGGATGGATAGAGGGTTAAGGCAAGGATGTCCGCTTAGCCCAATGCTTTTTGCGATTTTAATTGCGGATATGGAAAGTAAGCTGGAGGCCGGGGTGGTAGGAGGAGTCAGGATAGGAGGGGCTAGAATTTGGTCACTGGCGTATGCAGATGACATAGTGTTGCTGGCAAGGAGCGAGGAGGCCTTAAAGGAGATGATGAAGAGGTTGAGAAGGTACCTGGATAAGAGCAGGTTAGAGCTGAATGCAGAAAAGTCTAAGGTTATGGTGTTCAGGAAAGGAGGTGGGAGGGATAAGAGAGGGGAGTGGAGGTGGAAGGGAGAGGCGGTGCAGGAGGTGAAAGAGTTTGTGTACCTGGGGTTCGTGTTTCGGAGGAATGGGGGAGTGGATGGTCACATAAAAGAGAGAGTGAGGAGGGCAAATGTGGTGATGAGGCAGGTCTGGGGGTTGGGAAAGAAGTTATTCGCAGATGATTTTGAAAGGAGAATGAAATTGTTTGACTCACTAGTGATGAGTGTGCTATTGTATGGCGTAGAGGTATGGGGGTGGAAGGATAGTGAAGAGGTAAATAGGACACAAGAGAGGTATGTAAAGTGGACATTGGGGTTGGCAAGGAACACGCCGAATTATATTGTCAGGAGGGAGACGGGGAGAACGAGTATAAGGATTATAGCTGGGAGTCGGGCGTGTCAATATGAGGAGAAATTTTTGGAAGAGGGGGGAAGTAAGCTGGTTAGAGAGTGTTGGTGGGAGAAGGAGAACAGGAGAGGGGG
>CAKNWW010198709.1:0-14106 GCA_932074435.1 Andricus kollari
TTTTTTTCGTAAATTTATTAAGAGGTTATCCAAAAGTAACGATTTGGGAGGACGGGCGTTTAGTAAAACCTTACTCTTTCTTATATATTTAACCAACGATGGAATAATTAAATTTTTAATCAAAAAAGATAATTTTCAATTTTTAAAAACACGGATTTTCTACTAAACAGTTAAATTTTCTACCAAAGTGTTGAACTTTCAACATAACAATATGGATTTTCATCAAAAAAATTAATTTCCAACCAAACTGTTCAATCTTGAATCAAATAGTTTAATTTTGCGCTAAAAAAGTTAATTTTCACAAAAAAAAAAAGATTTTTCAACAAAACACTTGAATCCTTAAATATAAAAGATTAATTTTTAACTAAAAAGTTGTATTTTTCATTAAACAAATTGATTTTTTCACCAAAAAACTTAACTTGAAAAAAGTTCCACAAAACAGATAAATTTTCAACCAAAAAATTCATTTTTAACTGAAATGATGAATATTTAAAAAATAATAATTTAAAACCAATTATTTCAACTTTTGACCGATTGGTTTAATTTTTAAAGACATTTTTAAATTTCTGAGAGTAAAGTACGAATTTCCCACAAAACAGTTGAATTTTGAATCCAAACATGTGAATTGGCAATAGAAAAGTTAATTTTCAATAAAAAGCTTAATTGTTAACCAAAAAATTGCCTGTTTACCAAAAAAGATGAAATTTCTACAAAAAAGATGAATTTTTAATCCAAAAAGACGATTGTTCAACAAATGAATTGCATTTTCAATCAAAAAATGTTTTTAGTCAAGAAAGGAAAAAAATTAAATCAAATTGTATAATTTTCAAGCCAAAAAGACAATTTTTTAACAAAATAGTTGAATTTTTAACCAAAAAGGATGACTTTTTTTTTGCCATTATGGTGGAATTTTCAACATAGTAACCATAAATTGATTGGTAGAGTTTTCAACTGAAAAATTGGGTTCTATTAATTCAATTCGCATTTAAATGGAAAAACGATAAAAAGGAAAAGATTGTGAAGCTTGCGATAAGTAAATTCGAATTTTGATCACTTATAATTTATAATTTTGCTTGAAAAATAAAGATAATGAAGATAATTCTTACATTTAATATTAATACTAATATTACAAGATATTACTAGGTACTAATAATATTTTAAGGTAAATTATAAGTAATACTGTTACGGTTATTAATAAAGTGACATAAAATTAGTTTATATTTAATGTACTAGGTACTACAGTAAGTATTAGATTTCGTTGATAAATAGCTGTTTACAATAAAATTTGTTTTGTTTTTAGTGATTCGCAGACTTGAAAATAGCTCAGACATGTAAGAAATGGTTTTGATCTCGTAACCTCCCCTCCCACACTAATAAAAACTTTACGTAATTTGTGTACGGCTCATATGAAATGATTGTGAAAATTTAAAGGAAATAAAAAGATTTTGTTTCAAATTGAGAATATTATAAACTTTATTTTCCTCTTTGATGTTTTTAAGCAAGATGAGTTGTTGTATATAGTTGAAAAGTAATTTAAAAATGTTATGGTTCGTTCAAAGCAGCGGAACAGGTAGGAATGGATATTACTTGGATTTAAAGCCAGGAGATATGACGTTTAGGGCATAGTGTGAACGTTAAAGGATAATACTAGTATCGAACTATTGGTATTGCTCCATTTGTATTGGCAGAGCTGGCATTCAAACATCGATTCGACAGACTATATACACGTAAAAGTCGGTTTTGCTCGTGTTGGTACCACAACGCCTGGAATATTGGTTTAGAAAATGTTTTCACCAACAAGCATGTTTCTAGGTTTGCAAGCAAGACGTTACTTAAAATGTTGTTGTTTCCTTGGTAGAACAATTGTTACAAGAAAGTACAAAATTTCTACAACCATAATTTTTTGTTAGGAAATGCATTTTTTTGTGAATAAATGTACAAAATTTAACAAAAAAATTAAATTAAATACAAATAGCTAATTTTTTCTGGTATTTTCTTGTAGAAAAGTAAAACAATCAATAATAAAACCTTTGAACATGAAAAGATCAATGTTAAACCAAAAGAAATGATTTTTTACCCAATAGCTAAATTCTTAACAACAACAAAATTAATTTGAAATCAAATAGCCGCATTTAAGACCATATAGTTGAACTTTCAAGCAAGAGACAAATTTTTAACCAAAAAAGGTGAATTTTCATTTCAAAAAGATGAATTTTCAATCCAAAACGACGAATTTTTAACAAAACAGTTCAATTTTCGAACAAAAAAAAAAGAATTAAAAATATATATATATACATATAATAGTTGATGTTTTAACAAGAACAAGATTTTAATTTTGAATCAAAAACTGTCGAATTTAACCAGAAAAATGAATTCTCAACAAAAAGGGTAATAGTTGATATTTCAACCTTAAAAAATTTTTATTTCTAATCCAGAACAGTTGAATTCGACCAAAAACGACGAATTTTTGAGAAAGTAGTTGAATGCGCACCCAAAAAAGATAAATTTTTAATCAAATAATTGCATTTTTAACAAAAAAAGATCAGCTTCCCACCAAAATAAATCAATTTTTAAACCAAAAAGACGAATTTTCCACCAAAAAGTTCATTTCAAAACAAACAGTTTAATTTTCTACGATAATGGTAGAATATTTAATCCTCAAACACGAATTTTCTGAAAAGCAGTTGAATTTTCAACTCGAAAATATGAATTTGCAACAAAACAGTTACTTTTTAACTAAAAACTTGGATTTTAATTTAAAAACGATCCATTCTTAACAAAAAACGGAATAATTAAATTTTAATAGACAAAATTTAAATTTCAAATTTAAATTTAAATTTTAATAGTAGACAAAAATCAAGTTAATATTCAGCCAAAAAAAAGAATTTTTAACAACATAGTTGAATCCTCAAACAAATAGTAGAGTGATTAATTAAGAGAGATGAATTCTGAACCAAAAATATAATAGTAAACTTTTCAGTTCAAAAATATTACCTTTTAAAGAAAAATAGTTTGATATGTTTGTTGAGCTCTCATAATTCAGTTCGAATTTCAGCGAAAAACGAGACAAAGGGGAAGTGTCTTTACAATGTTGCATAATATCACATTTTTTGGTAATTGACATTTTTCGGTTTAATAAAGTTAATAATGTAAAAATTACAAAAGCTTTGACTCTGAACATTCTAGTTTAGTTTTCAATTTCAAATTTTCAAATTTTAATCGCTTTGTATTACAAATCATTTTAATTCGGAAGTTTTAAATTTTGATCCCTTTGAATTAAAAGTGGTACAATGTCAACTCATTTCTAATAAAATTGTCCAATTTTCAAAATTTTAGTCTGAAATTTTTCATTTTTCAGCGATTCTGATTAAAACATTTTCAATTTACTTTAAATTTCAAATTATTCAATTTTAAACGCTTTTATTTATAAATGCTATTACTAGTCCAATGCCTTTTCGTTTCATTCGAAATATTTTCCGTTTTACAAAATTTTACCTGATCCAAAATTGTTTGATTTGGAACGTTTTCAATTGAAAATCTTTCAACATATATATTTTTTCAATTGCAAGCTCTTTCAATTCGAAATCACTAATTATTGTTTCAAAAATTTTAAAAACTCTTATTATTAAAAGATTTGGTAATAATGGATTTTTATATGTTTATATTTTTAATGTTAGGAAATCAAAATCCAGGATCGTTAGCGCGCACGTGCATTTGCTGTTAGTACAATTTTAATATATTCTCAAAGACCTTTGTATAATATTTGAATTGTTGAGTTGACCGCCGATAAAAAAGAGACAAATAAAGCGGATCGAGTAGGGCAGTTCAGATTCACTCACGACGATAAAAAAATGATGGTCATGGGGCGCAAGAAATATGATACCTGAGTCAATAAAATTTTATGGTCGGGATATCCACACTTAAGAGTGGCAATATAAGACTCGCAATAAAAGAAAATCCAAGAGATTTTCTAAGTTTAGCGACAATCATTTTATTTCGAGGTGTTAAGAATTTTTTATCTTTAGATTTCCTATGATAGATTTATTGAGTATTAAATCAAAAAGTTATTGATATATAGCAATAAGCAATCATTTTAATATTCTTTGTTTAAATACTTTTGATTGCCCTGCATTATTCATCAGAGGTAAACAAAATTCTGGGCATCATACTACGAAATAAAATTCCATTTCAATCTTCTTTGTGCTGTATAGAAAAGATTTAGCAGCGATTCAATGACGATTTTTCGAATACAATTTATTAAATGAGTCACAGTTGCAACTTGTTGTCAACAGTGAAAGACCGAAAGAGTTCGGTTGAATGTAGATAGAAAAGCGAGCAAATGACACTGAAAAGTTTCAAAACGTCCTTTCACGTCGGTGAACCTCTTGAATGTCCTATTGCGGTTGGCGCGCATACATCGTTTATCTATTGAAAGAGAGTCGTCTCCCGTGAAAATAATCTTAGCGATTCTTGCATGAAAATGGCTTTACTATCCTGGCCTGGTAGCGCCAGGAAAAATGATAACGCTCTTAAAATTCAAAAACTCACTGTCAGCTTTTTTGAAAATGGTTCTCATATTTAGGAGTGGAAAATAAAATGCTTCTTTTTTACTGCATCGTTTCGTTTATTATAGCGAAGTAAATATTTTTCAATTGATAATCTTTAGTAGTAAAAAAATCCAATTATTTTTAAATCCTTCAGACCTTCAGATATATCCAACTGATTATTTTTTCTATCTTAGAAAAGCAAAAAGGCTCGTTTGGCTTTTGCAACAAGAATTTCGAAGAGGTTTTCAGTAGTACAAGTAGGTTTGAGTCAGTCATAATGGGAGTCAAACAGTATAAAAATACGTTTTTAAAAACGTAATATGGGTATCAAGTAGTATAGCCACTTTAAAATCAGAAATAAATAATATTAGGTAGTATAGGTAATTTTAAGCTAGTCATTCGAGTCATTAAGTAGTACATTTCATTTCAAGTCAGGCATGTATGTTGCCAAGTACTCTTCGTAATCTAACGCACGGCGGGTGAAAAAAATGTCCGTGGGAAAATTGATCTTTAGAATACAATTGTTATACAATTTAAAAATGTTCTTAAAACATTAGTTTTTAACTTCTGAAGTGTACTGTTTTTGAAAAAATACTTGGATCAATTTAAAAATACATAGGAAACATGAAGAAACTATAAAAAAAATTCAATAGCAAACGTAAATGTTTAAAAATTTCTTGAATTTGTTATGAACAAATAAGTGAATGAAAATGGTTTCGTAGGGATTGTCAACGACTCCTCGCTTGATTCGCACTAAATTTTAACAATTTATTAACAAAAAGAGTTCTTAAGTTGATATATACAATGCAATTAATAATTTGTTTTATTATGAAGAAAAGTTATTAACAGTTATACATATAAGGTATTTATGATGGAATATATACAGTTTTTTCTATGAAATCGATCGTATATTACTTGGGAATGAAACCTGAGTATAATATTCGGTCATACAATAAAACTTTATAATTATTTAAACAATCATTATTTGGCTGTTATGGACGTACAAACTTGGCTCTTCCGACGCTATCAACTGTTAATAACTAAATTCTAAATTTTTAAATCATTATTTGGCTGTTATGGACGTACAAACTTGGCTCTTCCGACGCTATCAACTGTTACTAACTAAATTCTGAATTTTCAAGGACAATTCGATGATAATAAACCATTTTTACTGTTGAAAGGAATAGTTTAAGCAAATTTTTATCTTTGTATGTATTTGATAATAGTTAAAAAAAATTTAATTAACAAACGCAACATTTGGCTATTTCTCAGCATTTAAACTTTGTACCTTTATCGTAATCAATTGTTAGTAACAAATTTTTTAATATATTTTACACACTTTGATAAAGATTCAAAAATATTATTGTTAGTAATAATTATTAATAATTTAATAAACGCAGCCGTACACAGTATATAATATTTATTTAATATTATCCAAGTGTCTGAAAAAAAGTTTCAAAATGTTTTACCAACACTTGATTACGTTCAAAGAACAAAGTTTGAATCCTGAAAAATAACCAAATAATGCATGTTTTAATTAAGTTTGTTTAAAAAATTATTCAATGTTATCGATTCATGGCAAGAAGTCATTGCTACATAATTGGCTGTTCATACCGTGAAAAAAGCGGAATTTTATTAATAAATACATAGCACAATAAAAATTTGTTTAAGCAATAGTTGTTAACAATAACAATTGTTGATTGTTATCGAAATGTTCTTAAAATTTAGAGTTTCGTTATTCACAGTTGATTGCGTCATAAGATCCAAGTTTTTACGTCCAAAAATAGCCAAAGAGTGCATCTGTTAATTAAGATTGTTTAAACAATCGATTTCGTAAAAAAAACTTTATTTATTTCATCATAAATATCCCACATGGATAAATATTTGTAAGATTTCTTAATAAAATGACAAATTATTTCTTAAATTTCATTAATTCAACTAAAAAATTATTTTTGTCCATAAATTGTTAAAATTGAGTGTTAATCAAGTAACGAATCACTGTTACCTACGAGACCATTTTCTAAATTTTTAAACATTTGCGTTACTATTGAATATATTTTTTGGATATCTGCTGAATGTTTTCTACAATTTGATGTGGAATTTCATTGGATTTCATTAAAATCGAAACGTTCAAATTGGATAACAATCATCTTCTGAAAATGAATTTGTCATTTTAAGTCAGCCATATTAGTTAAAAAGAGTAGTCGTTATACTAAGTCAGCCATATAGGGGGATTTAAGTAGTATAAATTGTTTTAAGTCAGGCGCAATGGGATTCAAGTAGTATGCAACGTTTTAAATAAGTGACTTGGGCATTAAGTAGTACACACACTTTAAAGATCCTCGACCGTAATTTTGAAATATATAATCCACAATTTCATGTCAGAAAAGATGAATTTTCAAGTAGTTAAGTAATTTTAAGTCAGCCAAGTGTATTTCCAAGTAGTATACGTAATTTTAAACCAACTAAATCGATTTCCAAGTGTTGTAAGTATCTTTAAGTCAGCTAAGTGTATTTTTAAATTGTATACGTCATATTAAATTAGCCATGTGGTTTTATAAGTAGTTTAAGTAGTTTTTAATCAGCCAAGTGTATTATACGTAATTATAGGTCTGCCAAGTTGACTTATATATAGTATAAGTAATTTTAAGTCAGACAATCTTATTTTACAATAGTACCAGTTATTTTAAGACAGTTAATTGGATTTCCAAGTGGTAAAAACAACTATAATTCAGCCATAATGGGTTATCAACTAGTAAAATAACATTGTGAGTAATTTTTTTTAAGTCAGGTTTTAAAGTAGTATAGCTCAATTAAAGTCGGCTAATTCTTGATACTCTGGCGGAGATGAAATCTTTTAATAATATGCAGAATTAAAAGCCGAGATAGATTAAAATTTTTGTGAAATTTTAAAATAAAAGAAGGTTCAGATCATTCCGGATTAATAATATGCGAAAATTTCCATACTTTTGTTGCTCAGGTATGCGAAATTCTTTCACTGTGTCTGTAAACTGGCATTTGAAATGGAGTTGAATGAGGATTGCGATAAACCGCTTTTCCACATCGTCAAATTTCCTGGCTATTTTTACTTTTTTTCTGTACCTCTTGATTTTTCGGTGAGTCAATCGTTAGACGAAGTTCATATTGGAGGTTAAATTACTAAAGCAAACCGGAAGGTTTGCAGTCCGATCTAGCTTCCGGTATGGAAGACCATAAATATCCACTGCTTGCATATGCATACTGATGCGGTTCATATACTTGCTGAAGAAGGGACGATGGATGTCTGACGGTTGAGCTTTATCTATAGATACCCTCGTATTAAGCTCTGGATTACGTGACTCATCGCACAGAGTGAAGCTTACTGCCAGAGCTTGTTAATTACATTCCTTGTTATCGTAGCAGTGATGCAAAATGTAGGTATACAAACAGCCGAAAGGTTACCTAAGCCCGAGGCTAAAGTGCCCTGATTACACTGTAATGGAAGCTGCTATTAAGTATCTTATGTCAGTTCCGCATTTTTTGTAATTTTTGTATCCAGAGCAAGATTTTCACAGAAAATTATGGGAAAATCTTTTTGATCTTGATGTTGGACCAAAGTGATTTGCAGCAGAGTGATACGCATTTAAATAAAATGATACAGATTTGGTATCAAAATTATTTTACAGTTACAAGTAAACATCAGGCCTCGGATCCACAACACTATTGGAACTTTGCCTTCACATATATATTTAAAGTTCTTCACTAAATTGTCCAAAATAACACACTAAAACCTGGGGTAACAAATTGTTGCATCTACTTCGATTTAGAATATCAACTTAATATGATTCGCTTTAGAGGATCAATAAAAATTTTATTCTGAATCTGAACACAGAGTTTTATTCAGAGTTAAGAAATAATTACTATAATAATAGCAAAGTGATGGCGTTAATAATAGTCCAGGTGCTCAAAAAACATTTTCCTCGAGAAAGTTGTATTTATAACTAAAATTTAAGACACTCTCATGGATTTTCGAAGGTCTCGTCATATTAAGAAGTAAACCCGGTAGTCCAGGTATTCAAAAAACATCTTCCCCGGGGAAGTTGTGTTCGTAACTGAAATTTAAGACACCCAGACCGGATTTCGAAGGTCTCGTTATTCTAAGATGTAATCCGGGCAGTCCAGGTGTTTTAAATACACCTTCCTCGAGGAAGTAGTAGTGCAGTAGTAGCTGCAGCACTTTTCATACCTTGGGATTTACTGTGTAACTAAAGCAAAGTCAATTTTATTCGATGAGTAAACATTAATTTTTCAAATTAAAAAAAAAATTGTATTCCAAGAATAAAATTTACTTTCTGTCACTTATTTAATACAGAATAGATTAATTATTTAGGTAGAAACCCATTTCCAGTAGTAGGAGTACATGTTTGGCCAGCCATTTCGTAATTTGTGTACATTATCTAAATTGCTGCTTCAACGAAACTAATCATTCACTGGTAATGTTTGATCATTTATGATTTGAGTGGTGCAAGTAAAATCAAAATTCATAGTTTTTATTAAATTTGAACAATAAAAATATATTGGAATTTTCATATAGATCATTATGGTATAATAATGAGGTAATATTCAATTCAAATTGCAATTAGTAGAATAATGTAATTAATATTATTATTACCGAAAGCATAATTTGAGGATTATTAAGTATCAGGATAATTTTCTCTTATTATATGTAATTAATATAAGAGAAAATTTTTTTTTTCGCATTTCCCGATTTCTTTACTCGTTATTTCTCTTGTGAAAAATATTGATTCTAAAAGTACTATTTGATAACCAAACCAAGCAGAAATAAATGAATAACAGATTTTCAGACCCTGTTATCTGTATATTTGATTATATTCAATTTTTTGACAGGTTGTGCATTATCAGATTGTTCAATGAAGAAAGAATTCCACCACAATTTATTTTCATTCAGATCATTCATAGTCGGAAATGCAGAACTCTGGAAAATACCATTCAGTCATTTGCACGCCGACGAGCCTGATTGTTTTGGTTATAGGACTGGAAATATCCAATTTTTGTTTTTGACGAGATTGAAACATCGAAACAAAGCTGGAATTTATACACGAAACAAAAATCGAGGTTGATCAGAGGTTAAATAGTATCAACGGCATTTTCGACATTCACCAAAAATCGAAAAATATAGAAGAGAAAATAATAGTCAATGCAGTATTGTCATAAAAATATTGAAACTTAGCAAGAAATGTACGTATGCTAGGCGCACGTTCACGTTTCTGGATTTTAATTTACTCATATTAAAAATATGAACAATTTAAAAATCCATTTGAACAATAATAATGATTAATGAATAATTTCCAATAGAAAGCGTTTGAAATTTAATACAAATATATTGAATGGTTTTGAATTAAAAACATTCAAAATAAAACAATTCTGGATTGGGTATTTGAAATTAAAAAATTATAAATTAGAAGCTTGTAATATTAAAAAATGTATGACTAGAATTTTTAAAATTGGACTATTTCATTAGAAAGAAGTTGTAATTGTATCACTTCTAATTCAAAGCATTCAAAATTGAACAATTTTACTTTTAATTGAAGGGTCGCGAAATTGGATTAATTTAGTATAAAATTTCTAAAATAGGACAATTTCAAATGAATAAAAATTAAATATTTTCATATTAGAATTTTAAAAATTGAAGCATTCGAAATTCAAAAACATTAAAATTGTATTATATCTAATTCAAATCGTTCAAAATTAAATATTTTAAAATATAAAACTTTTGGAATTAAATAATTTTTAATTCAAAGGGATGTTTCAAAGCTTCTGAAATTCTAGAATGTCAAATTATTGAAAATTAAACAAAACCCAACTTTATTTAAAACTGAAAAAGTTTGTGGTGAGCAAAAGTTGTGATATTGAAATTTTTCACACTCAAACGTTTTGGAATTTCAATTATTGTAACTAAATTTAAATCCTTTGAAATTTCAAGATGGTAATTATACTTTTTAAAATTCCAACCATTACAGTTTTCAATTCCATTACTAAGGTATCAATTTCTTATGTTCAATTTTGATCTATTTTGATTTCTAACAACCCAATTTTTAATTTTCAAATTTTAAATCGTTTAATTTTTAACAGTTCATTTAAGATAAATATTTATTCTTGAAATTTTCCAAATATATATTTTTGAATTTTATATGATTTATTTTTTAACATCTTTAACTAAAAATTGGACTGTTTCAAGATATTATGTTGAAAATTAAAAATGGATATAAATGCAAAAATCAGATTGCTGTTTACGATTTTAATGGTTAGAGTTGCACAATTTTATGTTTTTCAATTCCAAATAGTTTTTTTAAAGTGTGTGTTGAAATGCTTAATATTTTGGAACATTTAAAAAATATTCTCATTTTTAAGGGTTGAATTTGAGAAAAAATTGTTTTAATTTTTCATTCTTTTGAATTTAGTCTGGGGGCATTTATTTCAAAAATTTTCAATCGCAAATTATTTTTACTGCAAATTTTGTAACTTTCAAGATTTTCAATTTGATATTCTATGATTTCGAAGAGAGTAATAACCGAACAAATTTCTACGTTTAAAACTGAAACCGAACAGTTGAGAATAATTAAATCTAAAATTATTGAATTTAAAACAAACCATCAAGGCTTTCAATATCAGATTTTGCAATTTGGAAAGAGTTAGTAGTAGAATTGTCATGAAATTTTTAATATTTGAATTTGTAACTACAATATGGTGAAATTGGAAACCTCTAAGAATTAAGAAATTGCAAACCAAATAAATCAAAATTTAAGATTTTCAAGCAGAAAAAAATTAAGTTTCAAGGCCCCAAAAATTAAATTATTTTAGAATTTCGCATGCAAATATATAATTCAAATTTAAATGATAGAAGTTTTAAGCATGATAAATTATATTATTAATAAGTATCATATCATTAAGTTTATAAATATTGTGAACCTTTAAACTTTAATTCTTCTAAAAATTTCGAAAATGATGTGCTTTCTAATTGGAAAATTAAAAAATTATTGAATAAAATATTGAGGTTATAAACTTTAACAATTCCAAACTTCATTTAAAAATCGAAGCATTCTCTAATTAGGATTTTGAAACTAAGTCGTTAACAATAATTAATTTTCAAATTGGGCATCACGATTTTTAAAATGAAATTATTTAAATTTAAAGTACAAAATTAGTTCCTGAAAAATCAACAATAAAGCACTTCGTTAAAAGGGAAGCAACTTCATATTGCTTTGAACGTATACTTTTAAACTGACACTTTGACACGGCGGAAGAGAAGAAACAGCAGCTTCAATGTGGACAAAGTGAATGAATTAGAAGACTATTATTATTTATTCTATGCTATATGAAATAGTTTTTTTCAAATTTAAATAAATTATTTATTCAAATACCCAATAAATTTCCAGGCTAATATTTCTCCAAAACCGAGTTAATATACTACAAACATTTGAAAATTAAATGGACTACGATATTTTCGTTTAATTTTGGGATGCACTGTGTAATTCTTGTAATATGTTTATAATTATGCATAGAAATTTTCATATTGCGAAGTCTGTATACTTCGGGCTGCTGTAGTTAGTAATGAGTGCAAAGTAAACGATAAAATATTGCGGCGGAACAGAAGGTCGCTGGTGGCTCATTAAACCTCATTTGGAAAGCGAGGAGCTCTCCCCAACGACCTTCTTCGTTCTCAAAAGAGACAATTCCAGGGCGCGGGAGGCTTGTAAGGGTCGCTTTATGTTCCCATTAGCGGGCCCGAGGAAGAGAATAAATCGTCTTCATTTCACGCTTCTCTACGACTCGGTCTTATATCAATCCGAGAAAATTATACGATGGAAAAGAACTGTACAGTCGACTTTACGAGTTGATATTAGGCTTTAGAAAAAATCGAGGCTCTTATAACAATACTAAGTTACTTTCTTAACACTTCAGACGTAAATTTTAGCCAGTAACTTAATAAGTGACCTTTCAAGCCGTAGAAGAGATAAGAAGGTCAGCCTTCATTAAAGATCATCCGTAACAATCTTTTATTGCTTCCTTCTCAATTTATAAATTTTGCAGTATCCCAGAAATTTCTGGACTTATCTCAAATATTCTGTAATGTTCTAGAAACTCTCTCGAATCTAGAACATTATGGACTTTTTTTGCAATATTTGGAACCTTTTTAAATTTTCAGATTATTTCAAGAATCGTTGAAGCTATTATACGAAAGTGGTGAATTTATCGAACTTATCTGAATCATGTCCAAAAAATTGTTGTCTTGACATCTAAGAAAATTGGTAACAAATTTCTGAACAGGAAATCTAGTTGCAAATGTCTATTAAACTACATCTGATGGCAACGAATCATAATGAGAAACCAAAGTGCTCTAAAAATAAGAACCATCAAATTGTAAATACAAAACTAAGTAGAAATAACCGGGATCGAATTCACAGCAGTTTCCTATTCGCCTACATTTAAGCGTTCCTCCTTTACTTTTTTGCTGCACTTCTGTGTTCCTTTTCTTCTGTATTCCTGCATCCCTCTTTTTACTTTTCTCCTACACACCTGCGCTCCTTTTTTATTTTTCTCCTGCACTCCCGCTTTCCTTTTTTACAATTCTCTTGAATTTCTGCATTATATTTTACTTTTCTCCTGCACTCCTGCGTTCCTTTTTTACTTTTCTCCTGCACTCCCGCTTTCCTTTTTTACTATTCTCTTGCATTCCTGCGTTCTATTTTTCTTTTGCACTCCTGCGTTACTTTTTTACTTTTCTGCTTCACTTCTTCGTCCTATTTTTACTTTTCTCTAGCACTCCTGCGTTCCTTTTTCATTTCTCTCCTGCACTCCTGCTTTGCTTTTTTACTATTGTCTTGCATTTCTGCGTTCTATTTTTACATAACTCCTCTACTGCTGCTTTCCTTTGTTACTTTTTTGCTACACTCCCCAGTCCCTTTTTTACTTTATCCTGTATTCCTGCTCCCCTTTTCTGCATTTCTGCTGCACTTCAACTTTCCTTTCTTACTACTCTCTTGCATTCCTGCGTTCTATTTTTACATTTCTCCTATACTCCTGCTTTCCTTTGTTACTTTTCTGCTACACTCCCGCGTCCCTTTTTTTACTTTTCTCCTGCATTTCTTCTTCCCTTTTTTTACATTTCTCCTGCATTCCTGCGTTCTGTTTTTACTTTTCTCCTGCACTCCTGCGTTCGTTTTTTACTTTCCTCCTGCACTCCTGCACTCCCGTGTTCTTTTTATACTTTTCTCCTGCACACTAGCACTGCTGCATTCCTTCGTACGTTTTCTCACTTTTTTTTTTACAATCGTGCTTCCCTTATCTTGGTTCTCTCCTGTACTCCTGCGTTCTTCTTCACTTTTTTTGCTGCACTCCTTCGTCCCTTTGTTTACTTTTCTCCTGCACTCCTACGTCCCTTTTTTAGTTTTTTTCTGCACTCCTACATACCTTTTTCACTTTTCTGCTACACTCCCTTGTCCCCTTTTTACTATTCTTCTGGATTCTTGCGTTCTATTTTTACTTTTCTCCTGCACTC
>CAKNWW010198715.1:0-13640 GCA_932074435.1 Andricus kollari
TTCAATAAAACATATTAACGCACAACTGACAAACATTACGTACATCAATTTATATCGAAAACAATCGACAACAAAAGTTCACAAATTGATTAGTAACTAAAGGAAAATTTTTATTTGAACATTTTTGTTTAGCCATCATTCACTTGAGAATATTAATATATTGAGAATAATTTGTTAAATAAATAATTATTAATTGTTAAGTTGCTGATAGATAATTATTTCAATAACAAATTTGCGAATTCGATCTCGAGTCTTCCCAATATATTTTTATTTATAATTGTATGGTACTCATTTCATGAGCACACTGGTTCCTCATATAGTATGCATTCATGTTCTTTTAAATGATTTAAAATTAATACTGAAAATATTTAAAAATAAAATATTAGGGAATGCTTGGATAAAAATATAGAAATACAAATAATTTAAGTCTAATAATTTAAATTTGAATCTAATAAGTTAATTTAATTTAATAAATTAAGTCTCGAATCAATGAGTCTTTTTCATTCTTACATCAACTATGAATCATATTAATCAAATAAGTTTTACTGTAAAAATAGATTTTCCAAATATTATAAATGAACATCACTTCCTTAATTTTCGATAAAATGTGTTAATCTTATCAGTCAATCGCTTCTTCTCGATTCAAGGATTCTTTTTTATTACATAATTTTTTTTTATTATATTTATAACAAAATTTGTATTGTCAACAACAGCAATTTTTCAAGGAATACAAATGACCGCAGTTTCTTTACTCTTAAATCAAATTTATCAATATTATAGGCCAATGGATTCATCTCAAGACAATTAATCTTTTATATCCTTGCATCATTCGGGATGACTAGTCCAATATTTTTTATAAGCTTGGCTAGTCATCCCGAAAATTCGGGACGACTAGTCCATCCCCTTTTTCAACTGCACAAGTTATTCAGGACGACTAGTCACAGCCTTATTTTAATGAAGACAGTTTTATTATAAAAATCCGAGTCTTAAAATATCATAAAGTGTGAAAATACGCCCTCCAAATTTCATCAATTTATCCACAACCGTCTTCAAGTTATCGTCATCACAAAAAATGGTGACGTCCACATTCAATATAACAAAATACTTCTTGCATTAAAAAATGATTTTTTGTATTTAACAGCAAGGTACATTTTTCATTTAAATTAAAAAATGCGGAAAAATTATTTTAAATCCCATAAACTTTTCTTTCATCGCATAGCAATGGATATACATTTATTTGATTCAGAGAAATTTTATTTAGTCGAAGAAACTTTTTCCTGTGTGTTCATATCATTTCTTCATTTGTCCATTCTCTCCTGCTCACAAATGAATAAATAATTAAATAAATCACGAGTAAACTTAGTCTAGCGGAAAAATATAATTTCTTTCCCTTTTCTGCCTAAACATCAGGGGTTCTTTCAGTTTCAGCCCCATGATTCGTTAAATCACCAGAAATAGCATTTACTCTCTTTCTCTCGAGGGGAAACATATAAACGAAACAATCCAAGTAAAACGTTGGCAGAAAAAATCTACGTCAAATGGGTTTGAAGATACAAAGTAATTCTTCCTGATCCCCTGGTATTTTCTACTGAAATTCTTAACTGAAAATCTCTAGTAGAAAGGATAAGCAAGATTGAAAGAATCTAAAGACCTGTATTAATCTTTGAAGATTTCTCAGAAAACGTTTAATCATTTATGAGTAAAAATAAAAAATAAGTATGAAATAAGTGTAAAAATAATAATTTGCGAGATTGAGAAGTATTTCCCAAACTGTACAAAGATTTTAAAGGATTTCATACGATTTAAAAAGTTTTGGGGTATTTTTTTGATTCCAGTGGACTTCATAAAATGTCAAAGAATTTCGATGAGATTTCAATTGATACACGAAATTTCTGAACATTTCATAATATTTCTATAAATTTCAAAGAATTTAACAGGACTTAAGGTTCTTCGTAGAATTTCATAAATTTGAAAGAATTTGTTAATCTTTTAAGGGTTTTGACAGGATTTCAACAATTCTATACAGTTTTAAAGAATTTCCTTGAGTTTCAGAAGATTTGGATGGATTTCATATAGGATCCATAATATGTTAGGATATTTTAAAAGATTTAAAGGATTTTCAGAACATTTCCAACATTTCCTAATATGTTTTAAGGGATTTTAAAGGCTCTCAATAAGCTAGTGCAATGAATATCCTAGGGTCTCAAAGTATTGCATAGCACTTCTAATATTTCAAGGGATATCAAGGAATATCATCAAGAGCTTTGAAAATATTCAAAAAAATGCCTAGGAATTTTAAATATATTTAAATAAATTGAAGAGATTTCAAAGGATTTGTACTATTTTATCAAATAAATCAAAGAAATTGAAAGGATTTGAAATATTTTAGGGTAAATATTTTGAAAAGTTCCAAGGATTTTTCAATAGGTGTTAATAAATTGAAAGAATTTTAAAGAATTCAAAATACCTTTAGATATTTTCAAACATTCCAAGGGATTTTTAGGGATATGAACGTATTTTATCAGATTTTCTAGGAGTTCAATGAGTTCAAGGGATTTAAGACTCTCATGTACTTATAAATAAATTTTTCAGGATTTCAGGATATATCATTAGATTTCATGGAATTTCATGGATCTTACCCATCCTAATAATTCTTATTTTCGTCATGTTTTTACATTGAAGTTAACTATATAAATTCATTTTGATAAAACATCCATTAGTTTGATATTTTTATGTTTATTTATTCAGATGATATATTTAGAAATCATTTTCATGTTTAAAAACAATATAATAAATTAAAATATTTCTATAAATTTATTTAAAATCATTTTTCAATTAAAAAATGAAGGGAATATTGAAATTTTTTCGTTTTTCAACTACCTTCATTTTTTTCAAGTAACTTTTGTGTTGCCGGATGACAAGAGTACGCAATACAAATTTTATCATTTTAAAGAATATTTTACTCAAGATTAACCGATCAATCAAGTGTTTCACAAGTAAGAAGTGCATGTTTTTAAAATATTTTCTTTCTGGCTCCTAAATCGGTTCTTTTGGTCAAGTGAAAATACTTGTAATTTAATTCAAAGTATATTCAACAATCTTCAATTTTGAATAAATCTAAGTATGGATATCAAACTTTTAAGCCATAACATTAAGAAAAAACTGGTTACCGGATGACTTAAAAACTCGAGGACGTTAAAAAGTAATTATAACTGAGAAACTATATCTGGAAACAAGAAGAAAGCTTTATTTTGTAATTCTGCAATTGTTTCTGAATAATACGTGTATTCAACAATTAGATCATAAGCTTTCTATCAAAAAATATAACGCCGTAAATTTGAATAAAGGTAGTCAGGAACACGGTACCGGATGAAATTGATTCATATTTAATCGAATTTATTTTGATACCGAGTAAAAGAAAATAACTGGGACATAGGATAAAATAATAAAAATAGACCTAATAAAATCCTGCATTTAAAAGTCATTCCTACAATCACAGCGTATAATATTCCAGGGACGATATTGTTAACTTGTTTATTTTACTCTTATAAGTAAGTTACGAATTTACTTAAAACTGAATGAAATATGAGAGAGATAAAACTAATGAAAAAACTGATAAAACTTTATCAGATCTGATACGTAATAAAGCCCTGAGAAAGTGAGTCAAAGATTCGAATCCAGGCAATTCGTTGGGATGATCGATAAAGAATCTTCGGGTTTTCACAGAAACCCCGATTATCTTTCAGCATCGAAGAGATTTTGGCATCGAGCCATTCTTGAAGCACTACAGATATTCGTGCAAGGGAAACGTAGTCTCTGCTTTTTGAACACCATAAAAAGTCTTTTTCTTATCCATGTCCCTTAGGTGCGAACACGAACGCCGTGCAAATAACTGCAGACTTCCAAGGGGATGATGGGACGACTTTTTTGTATTCCCTGAACCATAGTAACCTTTCCGATACCGACTCCACTAAGACTCTAAGCACGAAATCCCAGCACGTTCCATTTTTTATAACTTTGGGTACTATGAGAAGCGGAAAAATGGATGTAGACATTATCTGCAAAGTGCAAAAATGTGTCCATATACACCCGTTATTATAATGTATTCAACAGGCGTGGACCTACAGGGTGGAAAACCCAGCGATCACCCCTTCCAGTATTTTCTGACTTACCTTCACTTTTTTTCACTGGGAAATGAAGACAAATTATAAAAAAAATTAATATTTGAAAGAGTGCAAAAGATATAATAATCTATAGAATAATCTATTAGAAAGCATATAATTACCAACGATTTTAAATGATTGAACTTTGAAGGTTTATAATATTAGAAATTCTTTCATTTTGACCAGTGAAACTAACAGTGAATGTTTGTTTTTCTTCTTCAGAAATCTCATTTTACAATAATAAAATCTATCCAAACCCTTTGAATATCATTTGCTACTATACGATATGATACCTCTAAATAATTTGTAACATCTTTCAAATTTCTATGATTTCAATTTAAAATTACAGTTTGCAATGCACATTTTTAAAATAGTTTCATTTTTGAGCCATTGAAACTAAAGTTATGTAGCTTCAAAAGTTTTAATTCGTAAATATTTGTTTTGAAGTTTCCTAATTTTTAAATGCTCAATCAGGAAAATTACTATTTTGTAAATATTTAGTTTGTTATGTTAGTTGCCTTAACCAGATATAACTTGTTTAAAATGTACAGTTCCTAATGCCTTTTTAGAATTATTACATTTTTACGGGCAATAAATTTGAACTAATCAGTTTTGGGGGTTTCCAATTTTTAAATTTCACCATGTAAAAGCAATCGTTCGGTAAATTTTGTGCGGATATTTTCGTCTTCAATCGTTTATTACTCTTTTACTATTAATTTAAAAAAAAAGTCATGATATAAAATCAGTTCAAATCTTTACAATCCGTCAAAATACTTTAAAAATCACTGGAAATATTTTAAAATATCCTAAAAGCTTATAAATCTATCAAATCCTTCCAAATCTTACGGAATTCCACGAAATTGTTCAAAACTGCATAAAATATTGTCGAATTCCTTAAAATCAATAAAAATCTTTGGACTTTACTTCAAACCGGTTATATGATGAACATCTTTAAATTTTTAATTCAAATCTTCACTTGGTTTAAATGACTATTATTAACGAGATCCAATTTTTATCAATTAATAAATTAAACATTTATTAAGTATTCAGCCCGGTGATCACAATCCACAATAGGTGAGATGTTAGCTATAATTTAAATGATCTCATTTTATCTGAATGGATGATAAAATCTCTCGCATACAATCGCTCAAATTCTTTAAATATACATAGAAACAATCTCGAACACACGTTCAGCCTTATAAATAATATTCGGCCTACATCAGCACGGAAATTTAAAATAAGAAACCTTGTGAACAATGATGGTCCAGTGATGCAAATTTCCAGTCTAGATTTTCCAGTTTTCCAGTTGATTTCTCAGTGGCGTCCAAATTTGAATCTGGTTTATCAAAAACAGCTTGTTCTTTTGATTTGCGGGCGTGCCCGAAATCGAATTAGGTCCTGGCTTCTAAATTTAAGTCAATTGCACAAACAAATGAAATGATCTGAATTAAGTCTTTATTTAACATATAAAATGTAGTAAGAGTTTGAAACATCCGGTTACACCGGGCTTACCGGTGGATTTGCTGATTTCGGTTTCTCCACGTCCTTCGGCCCCTTCTTATCAGTCATTCATTATCACGTGAGTCGTTACGTCACACCCAGGTGCATAACTTCTATTTTGAGACCATTTATTTAGAAACAGTGTATTACAATCTCTTGAAATCCTTGGGGATACCCTAAATTATTAAAAATCTTTTGAAATCTTTTAAAACACCTTGCAATTGTTCTAAGCGCTTGAAAATTCTTGGGAATCTTTTAAAATGCCCACAGATTTTTCATATTCTTTGAAATCCCCTGGAATTCCTGAAATCTATTTTTTTAAACAAAAACTTTTCAAATCTTTGAAATTCTTTGAAATTCCTTAATTTTTGTGAATAAATTCTTTGAATTACGGTGAAATTACATGAAAGCTGATGATATTCCTTGAAATCTATTGCAATATGTGAAGTCCTATGAAATGCTTTGAGATCCTGAGAATGTTATTAAAATACCTTGTTGAGAGCCCTTAAAATCCCCGAAAATCTTCTTAAATCCTTTGAAATATTTGTAAATCTTGGACATCCTTTGAAATCTCTTGGAACATTTTTCAGTATCCTAAAATCTAACGAATCCTATGAATCCTATGATATCCCATAAAATAATTAAAATCAAACTACAACTTTTTAAATCCTATGAAATCTTTCAAAGTTCATGTAAAATTTAGGAAATTCTACGAACTCCTTTGAAATAAGCTGTTAAAATCCTTTGCAATACTTTAAATACCTTGAAATTTATTGAAATCCTTTTAAACCTCTGTAAACCTTTCAAATCTTCGGATCGCTAATTTTCACGAATACAAAATAATATGTCCATTCTTTCAACCTGAAGATATTAAATGGAAAGAACCTAAGATTTGATCAAGAAAGACAATATTTTCCTTTTAAATACTTTTAATTGAAAAGAGTTCCAATGCTTTAAATGCTTCGATTTTTCATAAGAAGGTATCCAATACTTAAATTGAACATTTTTCAGATAGGAAAGTTTTAATTTCTACAAAAGCAAACTTTATCCAAAAAAAATTTCCTTTATTTGTAACATACGAGAAACCAAAATTTTACATTTAGGAGCCAGACCCAAAAATAGTAAGAAAGTTAACACCCTCATAGCGGGCGAAACATGATTGCTATTATAAAATAATATTAAATGTGTAAAAGTT
Source organism: Andricus kollari (assembly GCA_932074435.1). NCBI lineage: Eukaryota > Metazoa > Arthropoda > Insecta > Hymenoptera > Cynipidae > Andricus > Andricus kollari. The sequence continues at coordinate 6,859 of CAKNWW010198715.1, forward strand.
CCCTTATATGAATCCGCGCCTGCTATTTAATTGAAGAGGAATTTAGAAATCATATTTTTATTTTATATTTAAAATGTCTCCCATTTACCTATATATACTTATACTACTATGGTGATATCATTGAAATTTAAAACATAGCTGTGAATTGATCAGAGAAAAAATATTAATGCTTATCTTCTACAACTAAAGTCTAATTAGTTTTAATAATTCCCTCAGAGAATTTCCAATCCAAAAACGTTTTTTTTTATAGTAAGAAGATAAGTTCTTCTGGAATGATATTTTCTGATACAAACTCTGCAACTCTTAATATCGTCCCTTTGGGATCGAAAGCAGTTTATGCTGTCCCCTATTACCTCCAACAATAAAATAAAGCGTTTTTTTATCTTTAATACGACAGGAAAATACTACTTTATTTTAGTGAGAAAGAAACGTACGCTACATATCATATCATTAGTCTCTTTTCTTATCAAATTATGTAACCCCTGACTAAATTCTTATCTGATAATTTTGAGATTCGAATTATAACAAACGATTAAACATCTTGGAACTAGGATTGTTTAATGTTCTTTACTTACTTTTGTTATTAAATTCTGTAACTCCGGAGTAAATTTTCGTCTGATGATTTTGATATTTGAAGTCTAACAAACGATTAATCATCTTGGAACTAGGATTGGTTAATGTGCGAGAAAGAAAACAATTTTCACTTTCACACCGAGCAGGGAAGGGGACGTGTGATTGAATTTCCTGCATCAGTTAGGGGAAAGTGGGGCACGCTGTCAGCGCGGGGCACGGTGACTTTTGCAAATAATGCTCGTGTTTCTTGATTTTCACATTAGTTTTTACACATAAAATAGCTTTCTTAAGTATTAAAGAAGGCTATTTTACGTAAAAAACTAATATGAAAATGTGCAAACACGAGCATTAGTTGCAAGAGTCACCGTACCCCGCACTGACGCCATACCCCACTTTCCCCTACTATATATTTTTTTTCTAAGTTTAATTAAGATTTCTAAGATTAATTAACATTTATCTACAAACAACTTCATTTTTCCAGATTAAGGTCAATATATTCAATATCAAATAATTTCACTAAATCTCATTAAATTGCATTTTAGAACATTTTCTTTAGTTTACATCTGTTGAAATAAACCTAATTTGAAACTGAATTATATTAAATTTTAATAAATTAATCAAATACATTCAAATTAGTTCTCAGAGTCAAATTAAATTCTAGTCAATTCAAATGTAATGCAAAGGCATTTAAATTAATCCTATAGTAAATATAAATTAAATTCAAGTAAATGTAAATTAAAATCTTATAAATTTAAACTAAGCTCCTATAAATTTAAATTAGCGACCAACTCCTAACCTTTAAGAAAATTTCAGAAAGTACTTGTGAATCCAATCAAATTAAAATTTATTTCTAGTAAATTTAAGTCAATTTTAGGGAACCAAACTGATTTATATCTTGAAGTCAGTCTCTGATTATAATTATTATAAATTTTAACTGCTTCAAATTTAGAGAGTGAGTTTAAGTCAATATAGATTAATTTTATATAAAATTATGTAGAAATCAATTGAATTTAAATTGAGTTCGATTAGATATCAATTAAATTCTAACCAAGTTCTTGTAATCTGATCAAGCCAAATTCCAATTAAATTCAAATTTAATTCTAGCAAATTATAATTAATTCCTAGTACATTTAAAATAATTTCTCATAAACTAGCAGATTTAACCAAATGCAAGTGATTTTATAAGGAACGTTCAAATATATGTAAATTTCAATTCATTTTTATAAATCCACAGTGAAGTCAAATTGCTTTCTACCATATTCAAAATTTTAACTCAAATTCTAGTAAATTAAAAGTAAATTTCAATACATTCGAAATAAATTCCTGAAAACACAAATTCAACTCTGATATACTACCGGCACACAGTGGGGTAAAGTGATATTTTATGGCTCAAAATTCAATATCTTTTAACAAGAATAACATAGAGGATTGAATTCCCTTTGGAGTTTGTAGATGAATCGATGTCAAAGTTGATAGTTTTTGGATAAAATTTAGATTATCGATTACCATGAGTGCTTTGGTATTGAATGTTACGTGCCACACATTTTTTGAAATAGATTTTTTCATGCCGATTCCAAATCCGGCCTGAAAATTACTCTAGGATATCAGAGCTCGGAGAAAAAATCGATTAAAAATGCTATTCGAAACCTTTAAGATCTGAATTATTGCTACGCAATAAAATTTTACCATTCATCGTATTTAAAGGTATTTGGGGTCACTGATTTCGAATCCGAAGTCGAAATGTCAAAACTAAAATTGGAAAATCCAATATGGCAGACAACAATCCATAAATTAACCCAATATGACTAATAATTACTACTCGGGGGTTTTTGAAGTCACGGATTTCGAATATGAAGTAAAATATCCAAATTCAAAATGGCGAATACAATATGGCGGAAAAATATCCTAAAATAAAACCGGTATGACTCATAATTAATACTCGAGGGTTTTCGGGGTCGCTGATTTCGAATCCGAAGTCAAAATATCAAAATTAAAAATGGAAAATCCAATATGGCAGACAACAATCCTTAAATGAACCCAATATGACTAATAATTACTACTCGGGGGTTTTTGAAGTCGCGGATTTCGAATATGAAGTCAAAAATCAAAATTTAAAATGGCGAATACAATATGGCGGAAAAATATCCTAAAATAAAACCGGTATGACTCATAATTAATGCTCGAGGGTTTTCGGGGTCGCTGATTTCGAATCCGAAGTCAAAATATCAAAATTAAAAATGTAAAATCCAATATGGCAGAGAACAATCCTTAAATGAACCCAATATGACTAATAATTACTACTCGAGGGTTTTCGAAGTCGCGCATTTCGAATATGAAGTCAAAATGTTAAAATTAAAAATAGTGGATTCAATATGGCGGACAAAAACTGAAAAACGAAACTATGCCCGCTGCGCGGGGACATTCGCATTGCACCCTGTTTGAGCGCGCCTAGGGCGCACGGGTAAGCTCTCGCGCTTTCTGTTCGTTTTCGTACGTTTAATGCGTGCGTTTCAACATAGATTTTTATAAATATGATTAATACTGTAACTTGAATCGAAAACTGTGATTTAAACCCCTGACGAACTATTTTGCGAACTAATTGGAACTGAAATTGTTTTTCAATATTTTTTAAAAGATGATTCTCAAAGAACCTGCGGCTTTGAGGATTCTATATAAGAAGTAGGCTTGTTATTAAATATAATGTTAATAAAAAATAACAATTTTTATTTAAATTTACTAAATAAAGACCTTAAGCCGTAGGTTTTAATTTTGTTCGTTCAAACTTCAGTTCTAAGACAACTCTACTATGATTAATCAATCTAGAACATTTTCAATTTGTGTCCAATTGAATAATTTCATAAAGATGATTGATGAATCTTGTTCAAATCTACTAAAAATATCGATTTAAAATTACGGATCTATTAAAAACACAAATGGCATATTTTCGAAAATGTTCCAACTTTTCGAATTTTGGTCTAATTGAAAAATTTCATAGAAATAGTTTTGTAGTATATTTTATATCTAGTGAAGATTTGGATGGATATTTCTTAATCTATCAAAAAAATATTTTTTTTCTATTTATGAAAATATTCAAAACGTTGAAAAACATATAACTTTTTCAATTTGCATCGCAATTGAATATGGCATTGAGATAATTCGCAAGTCTTTTTTTTATGTTCCAGAAACTTTGACCAAAATTTCTAAAACTCCCAATTTTTCTTTTATTTTAAAAATACTTTATCTTTTTGAATTTTGTTCTAATCATAAGATCTAATCGGGATAGTTTCGAAATATGTTTTATATCTAGTAAAAATTTTGAATGAAATTTCTTAATCTATCAGAAATGCCATTAGTATAATTTTCAAGTCCTTTTTTCATGAACCAGAATCTTTGAAAAAAATTTGTAAAACTCTCCAAAATTTTATTTTTCAAATTTTAAAAATGCTTTCAATTTTTTAATTTCGTTCGGAAATATCTGGTTAACGAACTCGATCTTCATTTTAGAACGCTAAAAAGTGAATCAAATGCTAATTCGATTGGACAAATCTTTCAAAAGTTAGCGTGTCTATACAACATGCAAGTGAACCATACAGACATACACACATACAGTCCTGCAGAAAAACAGACACCGAATTTTTTAAATGATTTTTGGACTCTGTGAGTGATGAAACGTCGGGATCCTTTGAAAACTAGAGACAACGATTTGGACAATTATATTACGCTCTCATGAATGAGAATGTAAAAATTCATGTTAATGTTTGATTTAGCAAGAGCTAAAAAATAGGCTTAGAGTTAATTTTCGCCGGTAGTGTACATATACATATTCAAATTGAATTTAAGTCAATTCTGGCAAAAGAAACAAAATTAAAATAAATTTAATACGCATTCAAGTAAACTCTATTGTAAATTTTTTAAGTGTATTTAAACTTATTTCTCGAATATATACACAAAATTATTACCTGTAAATTCAAGTGCATTCAAAGTGAATTTTTTCGGATTTTAGTAAATTCTCAATAATAATGAGCTAATTCATCAATTACCGACTTAAATGATAATTTAAGTTTAAAGTTATTTCTGAAAAAAAAGAGTAATCGCAGATATTTTCGCCCTTAAGTGAATATTCTTTCTCTGCAACTTTAATGAAAATAAGTCGATAGTTTAATACAAATTTTATCGCAAAAATAACACATATTGAATATACTACCCTGTTTAGTTAACTTTCGTCTTGAATATTAATTCACACGTATTAAGCACACTTAAGAGGCCTTTAATGTATTCACCTGCTTTGCAGCACCTTAATATCTGGAAAAAGAGCAAGAGGCAAATAAAGAGAGAAGTTAAAGGTTTAGGGTACTCTAGCTGAAAGCAAGACCTTCTATTCAATATTTTATTCACGTTCCTCAAGGGATTCACAAATGTGAGAGTCAAGGACCGCACCGTAACTTTGCATTTTATTGCTCCTTCTCTGAGTATATGTACTTTGCACAAGAGCAGACTACTGTTTGCTTTCAAGCACCTCAGCAAATTGTCTCTCTACACAATCCATCACTCATCAGCTATAAATTCCACACCTTCATCTTTCAAATTAAATTTTATGTTATTTGAGAACTCAGATAAATACATGCTCGAGTCTATAAAATTCAACGATCTTCTCCTTACTGGGGTAATCCGTACAATGGTCACCCCCCCCCCCTGAATTATTAGCCAGCTTATTTAAATATTCTTATATTAAGGAATACTTACAAATAAAACTCCTAATAAATAGTGCAGGATGAAGCGCAATCAATTCAACGGATTATTTGAAAAGCTAGGTTAGTGCAGTGTAGTGCATTTAAATGTCAGAGTAAGTGCGAAACCGGTGATGCTGAGTAAGGATTTTAAATGAAAAGATATTCAGGTTGGGGGTGTCCGCTTCTCGAAACTTATTCTTTTTTGTTTAGCAGTTACAATAGATTTCATTATTCCTTAAAATCGATAAATGGGTGGCTAATCATAGTCGTCGTAAATAACGCGGAAAAATAATGTTTGGCCAAAATATCTGAAAAGCAAATGACTAATATGAGTAATATCTTAGTCAAAATTCAATCAGAATTGTTTCAAATTTTTATACACTATGTATATAATTGTTTCTCACTTTTTCTTACGATAATGAGAGGAATTCATGTCAAAAACAGTTTTTGTCTCCGGCTAATAATTGTACAATTTAGAGGGTAATCATTGTGCTTTCAAAATCAGCAATCTAGATATAGCCTGATGTAGCCAACAGGGTGTCCAATGACTGTATTTTCACACATTTCAATGGCCAATCGTACAATCGTTGGCCTACAAGTATGCTAATTACTATGTCGTCATGCCCAATCATTGTGTTTGTTGTCATTATTGTTAATATCTTTAAATATGAATTATCTACTAATTTAACGCTCACTTACTTAATGTTTATAAAATTTATTATCCATCTGTCTATTTTATAATTAGATTCGACGCTTATAGGTTTTTTTTGCAAATTGTGGAACTGGAAAATTTCCTTAAGTATCCAGTCATTGCACCGATTACTCTACTAAAGTTTTTTTTCGAAATGAATGCCAATTTCCGTATAGCGACTGAGACTAAAAATGAAGCTTAGGGGGTCAGTAAAAAGATCTTTACGAACTTACATAGCGTTTAGTACGTCTCCTGATGATAATTTTTTACAATGTTTACACTCTCTCCCCTATTCCCATTTGTCACATTTGCGGCAAGTTACATTTGCGGTCAGTCAAATTGCGGCATGTCACATTGCGGCATCTCTTATTCGCAAAAATTTGAAGTCCACACTAAATTGACAAAAATACGGCAACTCACATTGCGGTAAGTCACATTGCGGCATCTCTCATTCGAAAATAATGTGTAGTATACAAAAAATCAGCAAAAAGTAAAGGGGGACTTAAATCATTTCTGTGACCAATTACAGCGATGTCTCCCCCCCCCCCCCCTGGGGGGGTGGAAAGGGGGGAGGGGGGTTAGATATATTTTTTTTATCAACTGTATCTTCCCGCGATTTTGTCAATTTCTTTTGGACTTCAAATTTTTTTCGATAAAAGATGACGCAATGTGACCTGCCGCAATGTTACTTGACACAAATACGATTTGCCACAATGTCACTTACCGGGGGTTGGCATGACTCAACCCCGAAACTTCCCCCTTTTTTCGTTAAACTTATTTCTTGGAAA